>UCOJ01000241.1:0-153589 GCA_900474305.1 Cecidostiba fungosa | reverse complement strand
AATTGTTTCATACATTATCACCTCGTTGTTTTAGATA
Organism: Cecidostiba fungosa; assembly: GCA_900474305.1. Classification (NCBI taxonomy): domain Eukaryota; kingdom Metazoa; phylum Arthropoda; class Insecta; order Hymenoptera; family Pteromalidae; genus Cecidostiba; species Cecidostiba fungosa. The sequence continues at coordinate 153,552 of UCOJ01000241.1, read as the reverse complement.
CCGATTGCAAAATGCAATTGAATGTGATAAAAACTATAATTCGCTACAAGAGCTAATAAAAGACACATCGATAATTCATAAGTTTATCGAAGTTATCAATATGCATAAACACGCTCTTAGGTTAAAAATATATATAGAAAATTCCAAGGAAAATTGAAAATTTTTCATGCGAATTTCTCGAGATAATGTTGAGCACGTTTAACAATTTTTTTTGAAATTTTACAGAGGCTTACAGATAATTGAGAAAGTTTTCAGTGCTGACTTTTTCGTTTTGGAAGCTTTCTGTTTAACTACTCTTGCAATTGGCTTATTCGAAGTAAACGCTTAATCAATAAAACTATGTCTATTGTACACAAACACACTGAGAAAATTTTATGGTTATCGTACATACATTGTTATTTTAATATTATACATGATTCAAATATAATAATGGTATAGTTACTTAAATTAAACAATTGCAATTTCTAATAATTCAAATAAATTTACTTTTTAATAATAAAGGTAATATTAAAAATTATCACAAATTTTCGACAATATTTCCTACAAAGTATTCTCAGTGTAAGTCTGGTCGCAATAATAACTAATTTTTTATATAATTGAACGAAAATTACATCTTTTATTTTCTAGTTCAATTATTGCAGAGCAAACATTCATACATATATTCGAATCTCACTAATTCTGTCGATTGTTATAATCTATTTACTTTTTGTGCATCTTTCCGGAGAGCGAGTTATAGAAGCATGCCACAATATACATATAACAGCGTAAGTACACAAAGAAAAAATATATACGTTTCAATGGTATTAATTTAAAAAAATTCTAAAATATGTACACCTTTTTTAGATATAATATCGATTGGTATAAAATATCTCCAAGGGCACGAATTTTTGTACTCATGATTATACAAGGCACTTTAAAACCCAAATATTTAACAGCATCAGGAATCATGGTTATGATTTTATCAATAGAAAACTTTGCTACGGTAAATATATAAAAAAATGTATATGATAGTATTAATCATTAATCGAAAATTCTTAATTTTTACACCTATTTTCAAGATAATAAAGACTGCTTGGTCATTCGGGACGATAATAGTGACTATGCAAAAGCACCAAAAAACGCAAAATGCAAACGTTGTTGCAAATGACAATTTCATTTGTTAAACATTATTTTTGTAATTTGAAATCTAGTAAATGTTAAGTCTTTAAATGTTTATATAAACTCATATGAAAGATAAGTATTAAATATACATTTGTTGTTTTGCATTTTTAAAGTATTGATCTTTCAGACATTCTCAATCATTTTAATTTTAATGCATTTATAGAAGTGAAGACACTGTATATAGCTATTTGTATCGTATACAACCATTTACCTATTTTCATTTTATTTACATTGTAGCAACTTTAGACGCGCTCCACGCGGTCTTGCTAGTATAATTACTCAATTTTTACTTTTTAAAAATGAACTGCCAACAAAAGAACGAAGAGCATGATGATTTATCTCCTTTTTAGGATATAGTAGTATTTGTATACTTACATTTTTATTTCCATACATAAAATTGAGTAAAATAGAAAAAAAATTATAATTTGAGCAGATAATTGAAAAACACGACTGACAACACAGAGCACAAATAGAAATTCATGTACCAATTCTGTTTAGTAATTGTCACAGTGTTAATTAAATGGAGACCCATATATCCCGTGCAGTATTTCACGCTTGCCGTAATTTCAGAGTGAGAAGCACATCATCATGAATTCTGCTACATATGCTCGGCAGTAAGTAGTCCAGAACTCTCAGGCTTCTCCTTCCATTTCGATCCTCCCCCATCTCTGACAAAGAAAATCTTTTACCTTCTAGCATCTTCACAATTGTGGGATTGTTAGTGAAAACTCTCAGCGAGAAATGTAACTCCTTAGTCTTAGACGATGCATTGAAAAGACATCATCGCTGCAGCAAAAATGCGCTGAAGTGATCGAGTTCTTCGTACTTGGTTATAATTGACTGCTTTTTGATTCATAGTTTATTTGCTTGTATAATGTGAATATTGTGCAGTGTCAATGGTAAGAATGAGTAAATATTCAATGAATTGGATAATTATAAAAAGAAAGGATTTGTGTAAAATTTCAAGGACGGAGATCGACAGGAAGCCCCGAAAGATATGTTCAATACTGGCCGAAGATCTCACATCAGTACATCGGAGCTAGGACTATATTCTGATCACAGCGATCTCTACAACACAAATACCTACGGTGCTACTGTTCGGAAACTTGCTATTGTAATTATGGTTGTAGTTTCGGTTGTATTGGTGAGTCAAAAGCAATGTTTTCTTGTTATCAACTTATGCAGTTAAATAAATAATTATTCCGATGTTCAAATTTTTTTTCTATTTTTTCTATTTGCTCTTTGAATCTTCCTACGAACAAATTTTTGAATACATAATGTACAAACTGGCTTGCATAAACATCGAATCACACTAATAAAATCTCATAAAACATGTTGGACACCGAACTATACGAAAGCCTCTTCTTCTCTAACAAGCGTTTTACAAAATTTTCTACAACACATACACATCACAGAGAAGAAACCACGTACGTGTTAAAGAGCGGACACTTTTCACTAAACTCGGTGCAGCCCACGCCTCGCTTCGCTCGCATGCATGACGGGCCAAGCGGCAAGCAGGCGGCGGAGGTCTCGACTCTTCCCTTCCATCGTGGTTTCTTGTACACACGCTCTTCACGTATATATAGGGCGTCGTTATATATCTATACTACTCCGCTTCTACTCTTTGGTACATAGAAAGGAGAGCCCCGTCGAAGCAACTGCGGGGTTAACAACTGCTTAATTTATACCTCCGGCCATTCGAATCGCCTTTTTACGGCGCATCTTTAAAAATCATCTTGCATGTGTGATTAAAATGTGCATTGACCGCGAACTCACGCGGCTGTTGTATGCCTAATGCCGACGAGTAAATATCCTGTAACGTGTTGCTTGTGTGTGGAAAGAAGCATCTGCATCGATCGTAAAAGTTGTAGAGATGTGGAACGAAACATGAAAGTTTTTGTTTTGAAATTTTCTTTCAAATAAAAGCTAGTTGTCGATTGCATGCAACTGTATGGTAATTGGTAATATAAACTTTTGCTTTGAAAAAAGTGAAAATCAATCATATTTGTAACCGAATTTCCAACATTCGCCATAATTAGATACATTCGTATAGAGTAGCATAAGAACTCTGCTCTGAAATGCAATCTTCATCGTGGGAATAGCTCCACACCGAACACTGAAAACGAAAGTTCTTCCCGTTACTTGTCTACAATGGCTAATTGCCGAATGTTATGTAGGCGTAGAAATATATATATATATACACACATACACCTCACAACGTTATCCAACCAATTAACATAATTACCAAGGTGTACTTTTCATTAGCCACAAAAGTCGCTCACTTCTTTTCTTCCACCTATACAGTCAAATAAAAATAATCGTTTCAGATCGGTATATTCTTGTACGACTTTGCCTCGAGTGCGTCCATCAGCAGCAAAGTCAGCCAGGAGACCAAGCACATCTACATCCTGCAGAACAATTTGAAAAAGCAGCAGCAGAATGCCGCTAATAGAAGATCGACCGTCACCGTTACACCTACGATTTATGTTGTAAACAGCAGTCAGACGACGATACCGATTTTGGAGGACAGATCGGACGATGATCGAATCGCAGAGTACAAGGATGATGAGAAGGTCGAGGGGAAAGAAATAAGCGTAGAGACGCGAACTCAGAGGATGGCTGTGATCGAGGAGCCGGAATCGAGGACTCAAAATCTGAAGAATTTCAAGTTGAGAAACATACTTCTAAATAGACGACAGCAAGACGAGCAGGAGCCAACGCGTCAGGAGAAGCAGATGATGGATAATCATGCGATGATTTATCGGATGGGGTAAGAATTGTATTTATAATTTTAGAATTTTTAAATACGCATTACAACTGTTTACGCGTTGTTCAGCAGCAGGCTAAAGTTTCCCGAACCAGACGATTCCTCCGAAGAGGCACCGAGTAACATCGATGACAATCAGCGTGCAACTCCGTTTCGCTTCGAACTGAAAGGTCCGCATCCATCATCCTTCAAGCGTCCAAAGTATCCACAACTATCGCAATATCGGTATCCTCACGCTTCTCGGAATATCCAAGATATCATCAAGTATCTGACCAATGACCCAGAAACGCTAAACCGCGGCATCAAGTTCACAGGATTCTACGTGAATCCCAAGAAATACGACACTTCCCACATGGATATCGGCGAGGTAGCATTGAACAGTGACAGATCAGAAGAACAGGAGAGCGCGCCATACGCTATTGCGCTAAACGGCGATCCACTGTACCAGTACAAACCGAAGCATCCGGCTGATGTCAATCTTCTGGCGACGTCTAATTTTAGGTACACGATTGCTCTCGGTAAATGATTTCATCGACGATTTTATAAATTAAATTGTCTTTTACAGATTTTCACCTGTGGGAATGCAGAGGTACAATCCGTACTACGACACCTACTATCAGCGGCCGAATTCCAACAAGCACTCGGTCTATCAAGAGAGTCAATATGATACCAGTGGCTCTTACAATACGAACTATGGGAAGAAGCGTAAACCGAAGCCCTTCAGTGTGATGCTGGACATATATCCGATTACCGATACAGCGGAGCAGACGAAGAAATCGTCACGACTGAAGCCGCCAACCATAATCGATGATAACGATCGAAGATTACCCGTTTCACCGTATTACTCGAGGTATCCGAAAATGTACGGGATGCAAGCGCAACCGCCAACTGGTCCGATGATCATTCAAAGTCACCATCAGGTACCGGAGGAAGACGAGAAGCATCAGATGATACTCCACTTGAATCTTTATCCGAAGAGAAAGAGCAAACTGACCAGGTAATATGACTTTTTTTTAAATGTAAATATAATTCGAACATGTTACACTGCGTACCCCCGCATCGAGAAATAAGACTCGCTAACCTGACTAGTAAAAACAAAACAGTATTAGACTGGCTGTTGCCCCCACCAGTTGTACTTTCCAACTCTCTAGTTTCTGATTATCGATAATAGGTGGCGCACAGCAACTTTCTTATTTCCCTCCATCGGTATCTGCGAACCCAGTGCATATATGTCACCTATGCCAAAGCAGCCTTATTGAGTCTCCTTGGACCGCTCATGCTGTAACTGCCTGAGTCTTCTGTTCCTCTCGATTCAAATTTAACTCGATATTTTCTCATACAATCATCGCGGTCGCATATAAAATCCTCTACAGATGTAGAATCTGATTATACACTAGTCGCTCTATCACCTTTTCGAGTCTTGTTCTTCGCGACGATCATTGAGCATCTCTCGAACGCGGGTTCACGCTGTGGATTCACTTTCACTCATGCTGTACACTCAAAGTCGAGTCGAGCAAAAACGTCGCATGTATACATACAACGCGGAGCCCGCAGATGTATACAGTGCTTTACGCGAAGTGAGAAAAAACGCCGAGGCCACGAACTTTGGTCATCTCTTCTTCTTCTTCTTCTTCTCGCGTACCTTCACCGGTGCAGGTCTATATATATAATAGCTGCTGCAGCGCGCGCGCACGACATCGTGTAAGTTCAAGTTGCACACGAGTATTATGTATGCATACTCGACAGAGAGAGAGAGAGCATTCGAAAAATCAATCGGCGTTTCGAAACTCCAAGTGTAAAAACAGCGAGAGAATTTGTCTCTTAATACCTATGCTGTGATCGACTTAATTTGTCATGATCAGCTTCTTCAGATTTTATCTACTCTGCACAATCGATCGCCACTTGGTGGTGTAACGATTTTTTTTCAAAATCGAAGAGTACCTATACGTAACCGCCGGTAGCATATATATTCCCGAGTCTATCACGCTGATGTCATTAGAGTCTCTATACGAAGGAAAAAAAAAATTGTCTTGACGTTCGAAAGAGAAAAGAAGCGCGTCGCATCAGCGTTGCGCCTTTTGTATATACAGCATATATAATAATAAATGAGGGAATGCCGCGCGCGCGCGTTTCGAATGATTCGCCTCCGGCGAAAGAATCTCCAAAAAGAGACAACACGCTCACCTGCGTCTCTGCATCAGCAGTAAAGTTGCGTTCGAGAGCGAACAAACTGACTCATAAATCAGCAGGCTTTTAACAAAGCATCCAGTCGTGTTTACCATATAGACTAGGTAGTCGCGCGAATTTTTTTACCACATTCACTGTGTATGTGTGAGCTCATCAATATTTCATTTATAAAAACGCTCTGATGAGCCCATGCCTTTTTCAGAAACGACGTTATGGAGAGATCGGAACAGACGATGCCGGATAGAGAGAAGGATCAGATGATGGACAGGTTGATCTTTCCTCTCGAAGCTATCACCAAGAACCTGATGGCTCACGCAGCCGTAGAAGAGGCCAAGTTGGAAGAGGACAAAGATCTCGAGAACTCGTCGAAAGTTCGATACGAGGAGACTGCGCTCGCAAAGGAAGAGGTACTAGGCAAGGTTGTGGACGATGTGCAGACTGAGAAATTGGTAGGCACGACTACGCGTGCTAGCGATTGTAATGAAGATTGCGACATCACTATGGCTACAACGACGACGACCACTACAGAAGCTACGACTACCACAGAACAAACTACAACTGCGGTGATTGAAAGTTCCACGTTCAAAGACATCGATACCGTCGAAGGATTCCAACAATTCGCTGACAGCCTCATCGCAACGGACTAAATGTGCGGCGGTAACGTTATTTGTATAATTTTAAACTTTGAAGTATTAGTTTGGATCACAGTATACTTGTTCTAAGAAAAATAAAGACTGCGCGTTGATAATAAAACTTTTGTATTTCACAAATAAAAAATAATAATATAGTACATTTCTTTCGTACTTTTGATTTATCCTTTTATACACGCAAACTGACGCATCATCATCGTCAAACTACTACAATACAAAGTCGGAAGACGTCTAATACGATCTAACGGCGCACTATAATCGATAATTGTCCTCGTAAAATTAGTTATTTATACATGTAATAAATATACACCTCTTAATCCACAATCTTCACCGTGTATTCTCTTAGTAACTTTTTTCCACACTAGCACCATGCTTAATCGCCAGTGAACAGTCTATATAATCGAGTCGCGAGTCGTCGCGCACTCTCTCTGTTTCCCGAGTTGGCACTTTAGCGCGATTTCCCATCAGCGTTCCTTGGCATCGCGAACAAAGTATATTCCAATGCGACATCGAACTTGATCCTACGATCTAGAGAGCGTGCTGGGATGGTAGAGAGTCGTGTTGCCCCACTCGTAGGGGCCGTCATGTGGCGGTCCAATCGAAACCATGGTACCAGGTCCCAGCGTCGTGTGAGATCCCGAGCTGATCATACCCGGCCCCGAAGACACGTAGCTCAGCGTTGGCCTCGGCTGATCGCGCAGTCGAGCGTGCCTCGCCTGCTTTTTGTACCTGTAACCGGAGAAAATCATGAATTATTCAGCCATCTTTGAAAAACGCTTATATCATATTTGCACACGGATGACAAAGGCGACATCGCATAATATTACGTATATGCTAAAGCGCCCGAGGCTGTATGACAGGCGCGAAATAAACTTTCTAATAAACTTACTTCGAGTGCATGCAGCAAATGGTACAGCTGGCGGCTATGGCAGCAACGCCGACGAGAGTTGCGATGGCCAGGACCCACATCTGCGTGATGGAGGCGTCGGCTCTGGCAACGGTTGCCGCGCAGTTCTGCACCTTCTCCACGTGGAAGTCCTTGTAGACTCTCTTGAGCTCGTCGTTCTTCGGATCGGTAAGTAGGGCCTTCATCTCGTGTAAACTGTAGGACTCTCGACCGACCATCTGGAAGCAGGAGCTGGTGGAGGAGAAATCTAGGGAGTTGTCCTCTTTCGCATAAAACTGCGTGTCGTAAACGTTGACAGAGACGGGAAGAAGAAGCGCCTGTTGCACGGCTCGTTCGAAGTTTTCCAGTTTCTTCCGTACCTCCGTGGGAGGTTTGGAGAATACGAACTTGAGCATGTCCCGATCGCGAAGCAAGAATATCCGAAGTGTCACGTTAGTCTCGCGACCGGGAACAAGAGAATTGTTGGCCGAGATGGGAACCTCCATGTATCCATCGGAGTAACTGGTTAGCGAGCCGGACGTTCTAATCTCGCCTGTCTTGGAGTTCAGAGCAATCGGTGGCGGTATCGAGCGCTTGGACATTGAATGGTCAACCAGTGAAACGAAAGACACGTCACCCATGTTGTAGTTTATCGGCAGAGCATCGGAATCGACGTCCTGAGCTTCCAGAGTTATCAGACTCGTGTCGATGGGGACGTTCAGCCTGACACCTATCGTGAAATTTTCCTTCTTGAACCTCGGTCGGTTATCGTCGATGTCCACGATCCTGATCAGTACCTGTCGCTCCGTAGGGTCTTGCCTGTTGTATGGCTTAGGTACAGTATCCGAATAATCCGTAGAGTACTTGAAACACTTGACCGTCAACAGATGCTTCTCTGCCGCCTCCCTGTCCAATCTCTTGGTAGACTTGATGACGGCGCTGTTGTTGCTCAGTCGCTCGACGGCAAAAAGACCAGCTTCGTTGCCGTAGGTAATAGCATAATCGATCATGCCATTCTCCCCGATATCCTCGTCGATCGCCTGCAATGTACCGATCTTTGTACCGATCGACACCTCTTCCTTCACATTGAACTCCAGAGGCGGGCTGTAAAAGCTACGTTTGAAGTGCGGCTTGTGATCGTCGATATCTAGGACCTTGACCTGCAGAATCCTCGTAGCCTGCTGGGGTGGTTCGCCCAAATCTTGAGCTACCAGGATCAGGGTGTAGCTATCCGTGGTTTCTCGATCGAGAAGGTTCTTGGTAGTTATGAGACCAGTCTCTTGGTTGATCATAAAGGCGCTGGCGTCGTAGCCAAAGTTGCCATCTTCCAGGAACTTGAAGGTGATTTTACCGTTAGGGAGGTTCGGGTCGTCTGGATCAGAGGCAACGACCTGAAAAACAGGACTGCCGATTGTCGAGTTCTCAGAGACTTGTGCCACCTCATCGAGAGTAGGTCTGATGAAAAGAGGCACTCCGTCGTTGCTGACTACGTCTCCGATGTAGAGGGTCAGCTTGATGTCGGAGTAGAGAACTGGATCGCCGGAGTCTTGTGCGCGGATGCGCATGTAATATGGCTCCGTTCGACCCTTACCGGTCAGCTCGCGGTTCGACATTATCTCTCCCGTAGTTTGATTTATCTTGAACAAACCTAAGGTAAAAGATGAAATACGTTAATGATCGTGATAAGAACAATCTATAATTATTAAACGATTGAATATCAATCCTACCACTTGCTTCGCCCTCATCGATAATATCAAAGCTAACGACACCTCCAGGACCTTCGTCGGGATCGCTCGCAGTAATATTTACAACGCTGATGCCGGTCGGCGCATTCTCCGGTATGACGGCGGTGTAGGAATCTTGCGGAAACATTGGAGCGTTGTCATTGACGTCGAGAACGTCGACAGTCACCAATGCTCTTGCCGTCCTCTGCTCGGCTCCTCCTTCAGGCATATCGGATGCGATTGCGTACATTCGCAAAACCGATTGCCTTTCTCTGTCCAGTGTTGTATTCGGAGCGATCTGTACAAACGAATGAATTCGTGGTTTTAATCTCATCTTTAATAACCACATCAGTTGAGCTAAATTTACTTACGCGAATATTTCCGTTGACAGGTTCGATTTCGAATAAATTGGCATTTTCTCCGGTGAGAGAGTACCTGACCATCCCGTACCCTCGCTTTATTTCTAATTCCGAATTCGCGCTATCCACATCCGTTGCTTTAACCGTTAGTATCACTTTCGAAGGCTTATCGGATTCTAATACTGCAATTTTATAGTCTTTCTGGGTGAACACTGGACTGTTGTCGTTGATATCTTGAACATTGACTATCACGTTAGCTTCTGACATTCTTCGAGTGATCTCGTAGTCCCTCGTCAGAGCCCTGACTTTGAATCGGATCAACTGAAAATAATTTTTGTTTATTAGGCGACCTCCGAATCATCTAATTTCGAGCTAACATTAATGTCTATCAACAAACCTTTTCGTCTAGAGATTCATAGTCCAGCCTCTTGCTCAGAACGACATTACCGCTCTGTACACCAACATTGACGTATCCTTCATCGTCGTCGTCCCTCACTAGCTCGAACCTCTGTATAGCATAACCAGTCTGAGGCTCTTTCGCTGTCAACATCAGCAAGGTGGTACCAAGAGGTTGTTCCTCGGGCACAGTCACTTTGATCGTTGGATTGTTAGCTGACCAGCCTGCATTGGTGAATGTCGGGTTGTCATCGCTGTAGGCTTGGACGTATACTGTCACCTCGGCTCGTGCCACTTGTTTCTCTTTGTCGACCACGGCGTTCTTATCGCGAGCTTCGACAGTGAGAATAATTACAGCAACGGTTTGGTAATCCAGAGTCCGAGTTACGGATATGGCACCAGTTGTCTTGTTTATCCTGAAGGCGGTTTTGTAATCGTAAACGTTGTTTTTAAGAGCAACGCCGGTCTTATCTACAGCCGAGATAGGCTCGACGATCGAGTATTCGATGTCCGCGTCGGTGTCCGGATCCACTGCTGTCGCCTTTAAAACGACGTCCCCTAAAAAATGAAAAATTTCGTTTAAAACTTTTCAAGTAATATTAGAGACTTCTAATAAATAGTTTTTCAAGTTTACCAATGGAGGCTCTTTCAGAAACGTAAACCATGTAGGTCGAATTCGGGAACACCGGTGGCTTGTTGTTCACGTCGATGATCGTTACGGTCACGGTGGTCGACGCAGTCTCCCTTATTGGTGTACCCGAGTCAATAGCATAAACTATAACCTCGTACTTGTCGCCACCAGTTTCCAAGTCCAGCCTCGCGTCAGGCGAAACCGTGATTACTCCAGAGCCACTGTTGATCACAAAGTTATCCTTTGCTCCCGATCTAATCTGGTACTGCAGCAGGTTATCCCGACCATCGGGATCGTTAGCAGTGACTCGGATGACCTCGGTACCAGGTGCCGCGTTCTCCAGAATTCGAGCTCTATAGGCGTGTGGTCCCGGCTGATTCGACTTGAAGTTACCCCGGAAAATTGGTTTCTGGTTGCCCGGAACTCCCACGCGGACGTAGATTTTGGCCTCTGCGAACTTGGCTGGTGAACCGTAGTCCGTTGCGCGGATGGTCAACTCGTAAATACCACGTTCTGTATCGCCAGAGCGAGCTGGACTGATGATCGTGAGTTCACCGGTATCGGGATGAATCTGAAATTTTTTAATCGATTTCCGTTTGATTATACGTACAAAGAAGTATAAGTTAATCACTATAGGTTAAAAGATCAATTACCTTGAACACGTTATCGTTCATACTATTATGCTCGCTGATGGAATACGTGATCCTACCATCACCCTGCTCAGGCCCATCAGCGTCCGTCGCTCTGACAAACATCTGAGGATCAAAACTCGTCGCTCCTTCTCTCACAATTCTCGAGTACTCTTTCTGCTCGAACACTGGTTCATTGTCATTCACGTCTTCCAGCTCTATGAGCACATTCACCGTCGAGATCTTTCCGCCACCGTCTCTGGCTTCCATCGTCAGGGAGTACGATTTCTGAGTCTCGTAATCCAGTGGTTTTGCCACATAGACACCTCCGCTCTTGGAGTCAGTACGGAATTTATCAGCTCCAAAACCACGAAGAACATAAGTGAGTTCCCCAAAGGCACCGCTGTCTTCATCGGTTGCCCGAACATCGCCGAACTTGCGACCGATCTCTGCGTTCTCCGGAACCGTGAGCTTGTACAACGCCTGGGAAAATTCGGGGCTGTGATCGTTAGCGTCGACGAGCTCGATGTGTACTGTGGAATAAGCCACCTGGAAAACAATACAAGTTGCAGGTAATTACTGCGTATATACTGTGGGATTGAGATGAGACGGTTTAATTGGCTTTATGCAACTTGACAAGGAATGCTTTTTTTCGTGGGTAAGTTAGTTAGCATTGTAATGCCGTTAATTGAGTTATGTAAGTGACAGCGCGTGGATTATGACTGACTCGTTATCAGAGAAATTTGCTATAATTAGAGCATTGTCTAAGTGTACAATTAATTTTTATAATAATAATAGCTGCGAAAATTCAAATTAAAGTTATGTGTTCTGTAGTTACCACTTCGTCGTTAACAGAAGCAGTCACTTCAAACTCCAATTCCGTGTTTCCAGGTATGTCGTAGTCCAAGACACTCTCATCTCTTGCTCTAATGACAATCGGCACCCGTCCTTGGCCTTCTTCAGGACTAATGACAAACGCCGCACTTATGTCCGGGTAATCTGGCGCATCTCTCAGAGCTAGCTGGTATTTTGCATTTTCGCCGACGTCGTCGTCAGTTACCAGCATATTCAGACCTGTAAGAAATTCATTTCAAACAATAATTTTATGTTAAAAATCACAATGTACAATTCCTCACAATATGAAATTTTCTTATTCCTTACCGGGCAAGGGAGTATCGGTACCGATATCCTCAGAGATCTTCAAATTAAAAAATTCTTCGTTGAACTGCGGCACCATATCGTCCACGTCGGTGACAACGATTGTCACCATCGAAGTAGCCGTATCAGCAGGTATCTCGTTATTGATCAACTCGGTCGCCCTGACTTCAAAAGTATATATCCCGCCGTTTTGCAAAATGCTAGGATCCTCCCTATCCAAGGAAACATTAGTGGTAATAAGCCGACCAAGAGTCAGATCGCCTTGCTGCGACACCTCCAGTCTAAAGTATCCCATATCTTCGTTCTCGAGGTTCAAAAATAATGGTCTAGGTTGACCAGTATCACCATCCCGAGCTCGAACTGTCAAAACGGTCACGTCTGCCTCACTATTCTCCGGCAGAGCTGCACTGTAGGGTGCATTAATAAAGCTTGGTGGTTGATCCTAGAGTAAACATAAGGTTGCAACGGTCAATGATATATGCCTAAGTTGATAAAAGCGTAAATTAGTGTGCAATTTACGTAAGTATATAAAAAAATGCCGCACGCGAAAATCAGGTTTCAGAACGACATTCTTACCGGGGTGAGCATTAGTTGCGGGGAAAAGCCAAACGCGATTCTCACGAGAAACCGGCCGCGCGATTTACAGTAATGTAAATCGAAGCGACTTTTTGTTACGTGTTTTCATTTGATAAATGAAGAAAGTATATAACGTGTGGTCGCATCGTAAATTAGCGTAAGCAGAGGAATTTTTTTGTGAAACACGCTTAGCGAAGATTATACGCATCGATTATTGCAAAAAAAAAGAAACGAGTTGAGAATGCAAGTGCGCAACGATGCGGACGATTATCCTTACCTGAACATCGAGGACGTCAACCGCAACGGTGGCTTTAGCTTGCAACCTTTTAAGCGGATCGCTGGCTCCGTCGATCGCCACCAAATTAATCAGATACGAGTTTCTTCTTTCGTAATCGAGGGCTTCCGTTAAGGTAATTTGCACGTCGTACTTTCCTTCCGCCAACTATAGAAGAGGGAGAGAGAAAAAAAAAGAAAACAGTCAATTACTGAAACTGAACTTGTATAAACATGCGCCTTTCGAAGGTCATCGTTCGTTCATTACCACTACACTTTCTCTCTCCACAGAATTATTCAATAACAAATCAAAGTAAAAGAACAGCAAACCTTTTCAGTAGCAACATCGAAAACACGACAGGAGTCATCATCCCGACTTGCAGGTACGCAGTTGACCCTTACGTCAGCATTGGTACCACCATCTCTATCTGTGACAACTATGGTACCAGGTGGTAACAAGAGTCCACCAACCCTGGCGCTCTCGGGTACGCGAGCAGCGTACGGACGACCATGGTACACAGGTGCGTTGTCGTTTTCGTCGAGGACCGCTATCTCACGACGCAACGAGACTGTATTTGGCTCGGAACCCGCTATGCCCTCGTCTGCGACAACAAACACAGGAAGAGAACGAGTGAGACGTGAGCTAGAGCTTTGATCGAGCGGCTTCTTTTTTGTAGCGATGTGGTGAGCTGTCTTTGAGGAATCGGTTGACAGGATGGGACGGGTCTATTAGACCGGGTAGTTTGTGCGCGTTGAAGGATATCACGATAAGTATAGAAAGCAAAGAAGTGTTATAAGAGACGTAACAAAAAAAGATTGAATTGGATTGGTCACATAAATCTCGATACTTTTGCAACAATGCAATTACCCAGGAATTCCCATAAATAAAACTTTCTCCGTCAGCTCTATATAACTTTCAAAATCTATATACACACAGTATAGTTTAAAAGAAAATCAGACTATATATAGGTACCCCCGATAAATCAATTACGCACACTACCTCAATCGATCACTCATATAACTCGCCCCAGTAGCGGCTCATTAGCTCACAGTTAGACAACCTACTTTTCTCTCTCTCTCTCTCTCCATAGTAGATATCACCAACAAAACACTTCCTCTCTCGCAGAATTCACTTACCGGTTATGCTAATGATGACTTCGATAAGATCCTGCGCTTCGCGATCCAGTGCCTTCCTGAGGACAACGACGCCGGTCTCGCGATCCACAGTAAAGTGTTCACCACTGATGGAATAATGCAGTCTCGAACCCTCCGGATCCTCTGCCTGTAAGGTGTAAACCGGTGCCCCGGGTTGTGTTCCTTCCGATACAGCCAGTCGAGCCATGTCACCACCGGCTATGAAATGAGGCGCCCGATTTATCACCTGAGAACTGGCGATCGGTAAGAGACTGATGACCAGCAGCGAGAGATTAAGGAGCTGCATTTTGATTGTCGGTTTCTTCATCCTCGCGCCTGTAAGATAAAAGGAGAGAGACTTGTTTAGGATGAAGTTTTTTTTTTTGATGAAAAGGAACTTTCTACACTGCTGTTATGTGAAACTTTTCTGGTTTAATGTATCGGCTACTGCCATTTCTGGACACGTGCTGATGCGATTTTCTGTATACAATTATATGTACTCCGTTTTGCTTTTCGTGGAAAGAAAGTCGGCGTGATTGTTCGGGAATGGATATCTGTTCACGCTTTCGAGCGACGGTAATATAATTTTTATATTTTCATATTTCTTACATGGAATCGACTTTTAGTTATAACTAGCTGAAAGGAATTATTAAAGAACGACGCTTTTTACGCCCTCTCAAACGGATTGGCGCTTAATCCCCGCGAAATTCACATAATCGCATCGGGAAGTGAAGTACACGGCCTCTATTACGTCAATTTCAGTATACAGTGTTTCATACAATGAAAGAAAAAGAAAACGTACGCAACAAGCGATAAACTTAAAGTTTGATCCATTAAAATCAGCGAGATTTTACTACTTCTCGGTACAACCGTTTCATATCTCTCCGCACTTCCTATATCTATAGCAGTCACTACAGATAATGTATAAGAGTGGTATGCCGTACACCATAAAATTTTAAGCGCCGCGCTCTCTAATTTTTTTACGAGACAGAGGTAAATTCAATTATCTCTAATCGACGGTTCTCGACTTATACAAATTCATCACGGGGGCTCTGAATGAGTTGTACGGTTGTACACGCTATAACGACGATCGGTTCGTGTTTTTAATTCTAATTGATTCAATGACGTCGAAGGCGTAACTTGAAGCAAAACCACAAGTCACTCGAGTACTTGTGTATACCTATATTACAGTGAATTATTCGCGCTTGTACATAAATACTGGTATATGATGACGAACCGAAATGATGTATATAACGATTTAATAAAAGTCCATCAATCTCGGTAATTATTAGACTCAGTCAACGATCGCTTTCTAAATAATCAATCATCCCAAATAAGGTGACATACTTTTAAATTTATAGCTCAGAATAAGCTTTTCAGAAAACAAAACATTTTCACGCCTGGCCGTACGTCACTATAATACTCGGCGCATTCTCGCAGCAACGAACTTTCACCGCAACGCACGCGCTCTTTTTTATCTCTCCTACACATACCTATATATGTAATACATATACAGCTCATAGAGAGCGCCGCTTTCCGCGAGACAACGGAGAGCAAACGCAATTTGCTCGGGCGCCTTTCAATAACGAGAGCGATTACGCCAACTCGCACAGACACACACACACACACACACACACACACACTTTCTCGCGCGCAAATCCAAGCTTGCGCAATCCTCAGCATTGTATAGTACATGCGTGCGAGTAGAGGGAAGGTCCGTCTCGTTTAAACGACGGGGGGATTAATGACACGACAGCGCCGGCTTTTGGTTTATAAGTAGATTCCGCGGAGATGATTACTCTGCGCGCGTGTAATGGTTACGGATTGTGTCTCGTTATTATGAGAGTCTCTGCATTTGCATGAGCGGGTAAACAAACTGTGGTAATCGAGGCGAATTCAGATCGCGTAATCCTTGTAATTAGCTCGCGCTGCAATTACTCGCGCTTTTAAATAAGCTATGTGTATGCGCTCGAGTAGAATTATTATGCAAGGGAATTGCTTATTTCGGAGCAATTTCAAGCGCTATTGAAGTCTGAGGCTGATTTGACTGTCACGTTGTTATTACGCTTTTTGTATATGCGGTACGAGAGACACGTGCGTTGTGTCGTTCGGTCCTCTTTACTCTCGCGACAATAATAACTGGACACGTGTGGTTATATAAAGATTGTCATTTTGAGCCTTCGAGGTATGGAGTATATATACCCGGAAGGGGCTGTATGAAAATTCTTCCTCTTCAATTTTACAGTCGCGCCGTTTTCTTCGCGAATAATTTGAAATTCACAGAAGCATCGTCGCGACATCTGTTATGAATCCTCTCCTAATAACGTCGAGCTTCGCTTCGGAATAATAAGTCTTACCGCAAAAGAGAATGTAAAATCTCCTACCTCACGGGTTCTTATAAAGTATAGTTATATACCTATGCATTATTTTTAAAATCGCAGCCTATACAATGCGAAGATGGATCCACTTAGATATATAAGCGGACGAGTGCTTAGTTTTTCTTCTGAGGACTTTCGAAACTGGGAGCGTGCGGTAATCGGATTATTAAATCGGCTTTTATCGCATCGCGCCGCGGTTTCTTTCCCAGCACTGACGTAACCTGGAAGAAAAGTAAACGGACCGCAAAAAAAAAGTTTCTTCTTCGGCTATGATGTGGTATTGGTTTCGAATGATCGATCTTTGATTTTTGAAAAACTAAATAGTTGGATTGATTGAACGTTGAGGGGAAAAAATCGTTTTTTAAAAGTCGATTTTGCCCTTGGCTTACTAAAGGTGAAAGTATTTTGTGATCCTTTATTTTGCTTTAGATGCTAATACAACTCTCGATTCCAAGTATTATCTTTTCATTATAGACACTGCAAAAATATTAATTTTGTACATTAATCGTTGCGTATAATATGAAAAAACTAAGGATTTTACTTTCCAAAGGATATCTGTGCGAATGACTAAGTCACGTACGCACACGGATGGAATACGATTCTGAGGTCATTGTCAACCAGAACAGGTTGTGCGCAAAAATAACTCGATGAGACGATTGCGATTGTATACCGGATTCTAGAGTTTGAATCGCAGTTATAAAACTGTACTTAGATTTCTGTTACTTTAATATCACTCTACTATATCTAGTATATGTAGCAGCGATTCTTCCTTACAATTAATAAGCTAATATTTATAACAGCAATATTAATCGACAACTGTCAATGTCAAGTTTACAAAAAAAAAGAACAACAACGACGACAACAGAGATACACAATAGACCATTGAATTATGCAAAATACAATAGCTCGTAAAGTCCAATCGTTCAATTAACGCGAGTAAATCTCCAGTTTAAAAAGCGCATAAACCTCTATATCCTCCCCGTGTCTAGTTCAGCAACAACTATAGCATAAAACAGCTCTCCGCCCCCGTAAACTGTATCTATATATATAAACTATCCAGTCTCTTTCTCTCTCTCGCGCGCGCACTGCAGGCGCAGGCATTGAAATCCCCGAGAGCGTTGCAGCGAGGTCAAGACAGAGCGCACGACGACTTTTCGGCCGACGAACTACAACGTGTCCGAGTATATATACATATAAGTATACTGACCGTCGCAAAAACATCGAGCTGTGCGTGCATCGCCGCCGAAAACGATCCTGTGTAAGGATTCTGCGCTATATGGTATATATACTGTGTTACATACCGCGCTTGGGTATATATATAGTATAAGAATATGTAAATATAGAAAATAAATATCGATGCCGAAGGAGAGAAAGGTGTCAGGAGTTTATTTCGCGCGCTCCTGACCGAGAGATGCATGACGCGCGCCGGAGGATGAGATCCAGTTCCGAAAAGGTGCCACACGGCAGAAGAAGAAGAAGAAGAAGAAGCATTGAGAGAAAGAACGCGTGTATGTACTCGCGATGGCACGTAACTGTTATTCGACTAGTCTCTCTCTCTCTTTCTCGTCTCGCAGGTTACTTCTCTTTCTCTCTTTCGTCGTCCTAGTAGTAGAGAGAGACTGTTAATCGCAGCCGAGCGTCGAGAGAAAAAAACCGTTAACGCTGCTGCTGCTGCTGCTTCCTCGTGCGCGTACTTGGCCGCGTGGAATACACGACTCCGTTTTACACCTCATTCTCTCTTACAACTCAAAAATCGTCTCTACTACCCTTACCTTTAAATCAAACACCACCAAGGAAAGATCTCTCCCTTTAAAATCGGTCACCTCGTCATGATCGTAGCACTGTCTCCTTTGCGATACACCCACACACATACACACTATCAACTGCTTTTAAAAAAATACTCTCAAAATTGCAGGAGAATCATCTTGGCCACGGCGGCGAGTATAAACAACAACTGATGGCGAGAGCCGAGGAACCGGTGTCTCGCGCGCTCGCGCTTAGTCTCTCTACTATACTAGCTGTACCTGCGCTGCTACGGCCGCATCGCAAGGAGGTAGGCAGGTATGCGGGCGCCTTTGGCCGTATAGGAGTGGAAGGAATGGAGACCGAGAGAGAGAGAGAAAGACTGCAGACACAGGGTGGGAGAGAGAAGAGGAAGGAGCGCGCATTTGGAACGGCTGCTATATAGCAGCTTTGTGCTCCGGTGTCCCGGTGAGCGCGATTCCGAGTCCCTTCTATATATGTATACACCTATACGAGAGCCAGGCTATGGAGTTACTGGGTGAGGGAGTTGATTGGATGCTTCTGCGGTGTGCGAGTTATGAGTCTATGGGAATTGGATTTTGGGATATATTGTTTTATCCGACTGGGAATTTTTTTATACTGTGAGATTGAGATCGGTATCGCGGGGACCAAGTGGAATGCAAAGTACATGGTAGCACTGCGGCGTTTATGAATTCTCCTATGTGTACCTATGTATAATTATACACGAGTTGTAGTACGGCGCGGACGTTTTAAAAGTCTCTGAAAATTTCCATGCGCACATATACTGCAGGCGAATTGAAAGCACATCGTCGCAAAAAGCTTGTTTACAGCTAAGCGCGCAACAAGCCAACAAATTCCTCGTAAATTAAAACTTTCCAACCACGAAGCCAGTTATTAGCGAACTTTCACGACAATACATAAAACTTGAGAGAAGAATAAAAAAAAAAGAAAAATCGCCTATAGGTATTGTATACCTATACCGGCAATAACCAATCCTGCCTATACATATTACATGTACACGCGCGCAAATGGAGACCGGAAAACATCCGCACGTTATTACATAGCGGTAGCGCGATCGGCGCGAGTTCTTAGACAAAAGTCCCTCTCGCGTATATAGAGTTAGTCGGTCTGCCGGTCGAGAGAATGCCCGTAGTGTATGGTGTATATATATATATTCAAGGAGAAGGAGTAAGGTACAGTTAAGAGAAGGCTCGAGCGTCTCTCGCGATTTATATAGGAGCGCCAGCTATCGGTTTCCTTCGCCGCCGTCGAGGAGATCGTTAAGTCGGGCAAGGCACACTTTTGCCCCCGTGTATATGCGCAGCTGCATAGCCGAGATCGGTAATATTCGACGTAACGATTTTTTTTTTTTTTTTTTTGCGGTGTCGTGTATATTGAGTGCCGATTTATTTTTCACGCGAATTACAGGTAAAGTTTTATTTTCGATTTTCTAGTAAGGAACATTGGTGCAAACCGCAAACGTTAGAGCGGAACAATGACAAAGCAAGGGCGTTAAACGATCATCCGACCTGTGCGAATTTGCATTTCTTATCCTTTCTCTATAATATACAGCTACAGGCGCATCATCATCAGGATCGCGTGATGCTCGGCGCCCCGCCGAAAATCAGCATAATAATGCCGTGCAAAAGTGAACTATTCGCGTCTATATATATATACCTGATGCATAATACTCGTCGTCAAAGGGAGGCGCGCATATAATAGCTCTTCGACTGAATAATCCTATATTCCTACGAAATTATGCGTCGGCTCGCGAACAATACCGGCCCATAGAAGCTGCCGTCAGTCTCGATTCTTTTCGCGCTATACCGACCGAGTTGCATTACAGAGAGGAGAGGGTAAGCTGATATTATAGGGTATGGGAATGAACTCCTATGCCGCCGTTGGCTTTGTTAACCTACTTCTCACGAGAGTCGCGCGACAGAGTGCTGTATATATATATAGAGGATCGAGTGAGGTGCATCGCCGGTTTCCTTATCGCGATTTGATAGGATGTATAATATTTATGGGGACTGACGTCGCGGTATCAGCAGTCGTTTCGATTTTAACTGTAAACGGAGAAAAATTTGTGCTCTATTCGTGCGTTTGATAAATTATGCGACGTTGTGAGAGTAAGTAGAAACACGGCCTTGAAAAAAGGCGCGAAGCCAATAAATTTATCGCCGTCGGAAAAACGTGAAATCGACCCCTTTCAACGCAACGTATACGTCCAGTTATGTATAGAGACACGCGCTCACCCTTTTTTTTATTTGATTTTCGATTACGCACGCCTCGAAAGCAAATCTTTCGTGTAATTTTCGATGATTTTTTTCGGCAGGCTATCGATTTCACGGCTTTTGTCGATGCTAACGCCGAATCGGAAAGGGTTACCGGCGTTGATCTACCGTTTTACCGCTCTTTTTCAAAGACCGTGTCGTCGCGAACGAATTTTTCACGCGAGCCGAGAAAAGATGAGGGGAAATGTGAAAAATTGCGATACGGTACTTCGACCCTGTTTGGAGCGCCACCCCTTTTCTCGATTTTTTGAAAGTTATTTATTGCGAGCTCGTTTTTGGTGCAGTGAGGGGGTTGCTTGGATTTTAATTAACAATATTTGTGTATTGTTATAATATAATGGAAATTCGGTTTTTAAAAACGGTTTTAAAAAGTTTTTAACATCGAACTGCTCGGAGAAGAATAAAAAAATCATTTATCACCATAGTTGCTACTGCAAATAATCTCAGATTAATTAACCATGTATACTTACATCGAACCATCAAAATGAAGAAAATGTCTAGAATCATATTTTGATCATCTGTTCAAGAGCCTTTGTGCACACAATTACTATTTATCTTTATGCAAATGCGCTATTTACATTTGTGTACGTCAAGAAAGGACAACACCCATCGACACTATAGGATAATGCATGGACAACGTGCATTACTTATCTAACACAAGAGGGAGAAATGCTTGGCTACAAAGCTTCGTTACATCAAGTCGAAGGTATAATCGATTGATCAGATATAAAAAATCCACTGCTTATAAATATCCCCAAAGAGCACGTCGAATCATCGATTCGTCACAGAATGTGTGTAAAAGCCAGCAACGCTTTAATTTTAGCACCCTTTCTTCTGTGTATGCAATCACCATTTAGAAGGGCAAATAAAATGCTTCGATGATTCAAAGGACAAATATATATATATATATAAAAATTTTCATAAAACTAATCATTTCAGAGTAAAATATTACGAATCCGCGTTACTCGACTGATTAAAATATAGATTCACCAGAAGAATGAATCGTCGCCATCAATTTTTTATCCTACAGATTAAAACGCAATATAGCCAACTAAACCTATACACAAGAGATAACACCGAACAAAATCGATGGACAAACACTCGAAGCGCTCGTGCAGCTACAAGAAATTTCGCTTCGTGTCGCGTGTATGTGTGTATACAACTTTTCAAGCGGGACTATATCCGCAGATTCACCGGTAGCGTGGGAATGAAAAGCCATTAGACAAATCGAAGGGCTAACTCTCGCGTGAAAATTACACGGCGTAGGTAAATATTTGTAAGATAAGAGACAATCCGCGTCACGTGGAAACTAGATAACGCGGAAGCGCGACGATGTGATTGCTGCGGGTGGCGCGCGATTGCTTTTCATTTGTACGGATTATCACCTGCGTGGGGTGATATATGTATAGACAGTATTATGATATATATTATCTTGTGGATTATTCTTGTCAGTCTTTGATTTTTGAATGAATGAATATTTGTGGAGGGAACGTTTTTAATTTACAGATTTTATTAAAATATTGTGTTTGACAACAGGTGTGAATCTTAGACCGTAAACATATTATAATATTACAAATTCAATAAAAATATTCATCGCGAATCTGATTTAACGCGCGTTTTTCTAGACAACGTACCTGTCGGTGTGCCTACGGCATTGACACTTCGCTTTATCAGCTGATTGAACGGACAACGCGACATATGGCCGTTGCTCGCTTCATGAGATTATCATGCACTCGCTTTTAGTCATATCGCAATAGATGCTGTTGACCGAATGTAACCGTATAGCCAATCAGAGACATATATATTGAAGAGGCAAAAGTTTAATTTAAAAAAATAACAGAGCATCTCGTAAAAAAAAAACGAAATCAAAATTCGTTTCTCTGAAGCAGCGCGCGTGTCACCTGATCATATACATCGAGACCAATCGAATAATCATACGGTGCCACTTTCAAACAAAAAAAAAGTACTACCCGTTCCAGCTGTTTCTCTCCATTGACAGGACGGCCACGCGACAGCGCGCAACAATGAAAACCGAGAAAACCCGCGCATGTGTCGAGGATGGCGCCAAAATGAAAAAAGAAAACACGCATCACGCCAAGTGTCGAAGAGGAGTCAAAACTACCACCGCGGCCGCCTTTATACATGAGATTGTAAAATTTAAGAGCGGTGTAATCAGCCTCGAAACCTCTAATCCCGTAACAAGCCGTATACCCCCAGCTCTTACTTACACACACACACACACACACACACACTTATATAATATAAGAGAGACGGCGGCACGCGTCGACGGCCGGGTGGCTCTCGCGCATACGAGGGTAAGAAGAGAGAGAGTAAGTGGGGGTAGAACGGGGCGGGTTCTCGGACCGGCCGACGATGATTACGGGGTGTGCGTGATGCTGGCACAAGGAGAGGGGGAGAAGCACACCCCGGACAGGACGTCGGGCCTATATATGCCAGCAAACGACGGCCGACACATGCACAGTCGAAATTTCGCTGCCGTGCAAGCTGGACACGCAAAGAACGCTCTCGTAGACACGTATTAGTTTCAAGTCGAGAAGATTTTTTTATTTTTTTCGACCTTTGATATGAAGACTCTGTGCTGCTGATATTTCGAGTTTTCTTTGTTTTTCAAGAAGAAGCATTTTTATTATTCAGTTCTGTGCGAGGGGGTTGATATTTCTTTTTTTTTTGTCGCTGGTGTGGTTCTATTGGTGTGTTGAGTGCGGACGGCGATATCGGCGCAAGGATCTCTCAACGGTTTTTTTCGACTCCTCGCGATTATAAGGTAGGTTGAGTACGAATGAAATATTCTTCGATAAACATAAAATTACTCACAATTTCTTTGATCGTCTGTAATTTCTTAATAATATTTCAATAATCAATTCTGAAGTTTCGATAAAATGCCATTATCGCATCTTTTTTTTAATTTCGCTCAATATATAGTTAAAAATTTAATTAGAAAAAATCCAATAAAACAAATAAATTTTAACCAACCGAAATTTTCGCCAAAAGCTGTTTCAGTAGTCTAACAAACAAATGCTGAACATGTCATCCGAGTACTCGTACTGCAGCGAGGGTGGATTCGACGAGATGTCCAGTTCCTCGGATTCAGGCTTCGACGTAAGCTTCGAGTCTCCGAAACACGACGGTCCCGGCGACTCGATGGCCTTCCCTCAGGGCAAAGACGAGAAGCGCAAGAAGACACGCAACGCTCGCTGCAAGAGTCCCACACAGGTGAGAATATCCTGCATATCCTTTCTCATGCCACTTCCGACGGAAGATCTGCACGCGCACACTATAACTCTCTCTTTCGTTTCATCCCGCGCGCTGATGGACAAAAGTGAACGTTGCTTCCGATCTATTATGTTATATTCAGTGTGTATTGAAAGCGGTCTTTCCTCGCGGATGTGTATACAAGTCGTTGCGAAATTTCGCATTATACAATTATGAAAGTTTTGCTCAAAGCCTTTTTTTGTTTTCCTCGCTAGGTCTTACGCATAAAGCGCAACCGTCGGATCAAAGCCAACGACCGCGAGCGTCACCGTATGCACACCCTGAACGATGCTCTGGAACGTCTTCGTATGGCACTGCCGACCTTTCCAGAGGACACGAAGCTCACCAAGATCGAGACTCTTCGCTTTGCTCACAACTACATCTGGGCACTACAGCAGACACTCGGCAGCGCTGCTCCGGGTGGTGAGATAACCCTCTCGGTCGGCAACGTCACCGTCAGCATCGGTGAAGGAGGCAACATGATCACGTCGTCGACCGGCAGTTGCGCCGTCGCTGCTCAGAAACGACTGGGACCCAACGGTCAACCTTTCATCCCCGGAGCCGGTGACTACTGTCCCAACGGCATGTCCATGCCTATGCCTTGGCCTGCCACCTCCGAGTACGACTGCTACTCGAGCGATCAGAGCGTCAGTCCACCGCAACACCTCCAGGTCCACAATCCTCAGCCGCAGCCTCAGATCCAGCAAACGCAGCATCAACTTCACATACAGGCTCAGCAGATCCAACCCCAGCAACCGATCCCAGTGGCACAACATCACCAACTTCCTCAGACGGCGAACCATGTGGCTTACTCGCCGCCTCAGAACTGCTACGATCAGAGGATGTACCACTTTACGGAGAGACACGACGTGTACCAGTGCCTCTGAGTGCGATGTATGATATACTGAGGGTTGTAATTATATGTACTTAAGAGGGGGGAGAGGGTTTATACTAGATAGTGTACAAAGTTCGGAAGCCGTTTTGGTGTACAGAGAAATATTTTTTGACGTGCGGTTTGGGATGGAGTGAAAAAGAAAAAACTGTACTATTATTATATACGTGTGCGGCTGTATAACGTCGAATTTCGTATCGGATCTTTTCTACGGTAGCATATGGGTCCAAGCCACGTTTGCCTTATATATAAGCAAGATTTTTACTAAAGTTTTTTCAAAGTTCAGAGTCATTATTATTATATATATTATATATGTATACTTATACACGGGAAAGAATCGATACGAATTTTCCACGATTTATTGAGAATAAGATGTAAGGATAAAACGTTCGTAAATTAGTCGTAATATTTTTTAGCATGTATATAATGAATTTTTAAGACAACGAAGTATACAGTTAAGACTTTTATATTCTTAACAAAATAACAGGCGAAAGTACGGAAAGTGTGAAAAAAATCTATTTGATATTAATTAATTACGACAAAAGCGCTACTTGAAATTGTCAAGATCGCCGCCCATCTTTCACTAATTAACAATTACACGTATACGCGATAACGGATAAAATCAACGGATTAAATTAGTATCGCAATAATGATACAACGAAGCAGTTCATCGCACAATTGGATAGAAAATCAAATCTCGACAAGCAATCGAAAAAAAAAAAAAATCATGTCCAAAAATCGTAGCTATTAGTATACAAAAAGTATATAACACTACTTGAGCGTCGGACGCTGCGTTTACATATACGTCGGCACCGCATCGCAACTACATAATTGCGTCCAGAAAGTTTCGTCGTTATCTACTTTGTAAGGGATAGAGAGAAATCTTCTATATATATGTATAGATATATTTTTGCGAGAGAAGCACAAAAAGCCCCAAAGATCACCGAAGGACTCCGCGACGAGTTCTGCGTTCCTTTCGTTTTCTAGTCATCGAAGAAGGTACTGAAAAAAAAAATTAAAATAAAACACGATCCTCGATCTCGATCATGATATCCGATGATCTCAATAACTTTTTCTTTTTGATATATTATATATATTTTGCGTAAGTTTAAGGCCAGTGGCAATGCCGCCTTGATCCAGTGCTCTTATATTATACTATTGTATAGCGGAATTCGTGAATCAGGGATAATCATTTTGTACAGAATCGATATACGATATGTCAATAAATCATATTTTACTTATATATTATAACATACATCTTTTTATCATTTATCGCCAATAATCCCATATATCCAAATATAAAATTTATTCTGCAGTAAAATCAGACATAAAATTAATTATTGATAAAAATCAGATTCAATCAGAACAGCATCACTTGTTCTTTAGCATATCTATAATATAATACAATACATATCGCTTTACCGGAACGAAGTTCCTAAGCACCGCGTGCGACGCGTGCCGCACGAGCCATTGTGGAAAATCGTCGTAGTGCCAGATGCATCAGCCACCACGAACAGGCATAATCCGTCGGATTACGTGTCTGGCATGATTTTAGCGCGCGCCAACGACGCATTCGTCCAATAAACGCGTCATCGCGCGCACGCGTCGCGATAAAAAATGGCTTTTACCGATCTAGATAACTTATAGCTGTTGAAAAGGCCAGGTATAACGTATTCTACGGTGAAAACTATATAAGGGTCGAGAGGTGAAAAAGAAGTGTAACGGTTTTTCTGAAATTTCAAATCTTAACGTTTCTTATACATGTTTATTTTAGCAGGTTATTTTATCGCAGGAAGCTTTCGATCAGCACAAAAAATATTGACCGTACTTACATCGTATATATCCCTCTAAAAATTATCGACAGCCGAAGTGGCGATTTTGACTTTGGGGAATTAGCCGGATACACACAAAGCGCTTCTCGCAAAAGTGGGTGTGTCTTTGAGTGATCGAGGGCACAGTCGTAGAAAATTTTTCGAAGGCACACACACACACACATAAGGCAAGAATAATCCAAGTGTTGAGAAAATAAACAGTCGAGAGTCGAGCTGCTCGATCAAACGACGTCGCTATATGTACTGCTGGCATTGGATAGAGGAAGTGCGACGCGCGAAAGATCTATCAAAACAGGGGGCGCGATGAAAAGAAAATATTTTCCTGACGCTTGCATAAATTCGTCCGGATATCTCGAGTGGCTCATGTATGGATTCTGAGCGGGTATTGTTGTAGGTGGCGCAATTTATGAAAGGGCCGTGTAAATTATTTTATTTTGCGAGAAATATAAATTCTGAGATAAATTGATAAGTGTGTGGACGACGATGAATTTGAATAATTGCAATAAGGGCTTTTTTTCCTGCATAATATTTCCAAAACCTCTCCATCACAAAATGAAAACAAAAAAAAAGACACAACGCTTCTCTCGATTCAACCGTGACCGTACACACACACACACTTGATTTCCTCAACACAAATATCTCCATCATCAGCAATATTCCATCCGTCCATTCGAACTTATTATACCGAATTCGTCATAGCATTTAACGTCTGATCAATAAAATTGAGCTTCTCTCTAAGGCCTATTTGCAAACACGAAGCAAGCTGCCGCATCGAATCCGTTAACGGCGTACGCGCGCAATAAGCAGTGATCAGAGTTTCCCCAAATCTCACCAATAATGGTAATGCCTCAATGGAACTATTATGCGGACGATATATCAATGTGTACACAGCCCCAGCGAGACAGACGGGGACCGAAAAGGTGTCGGATTTTTCGAAGTAGGGGCAGATAGAATGCGCAGTCCCGCTTTTCTAGTCGTAATTCTGCACTTTTTTCCGTACTTTTCTCGTATATATATATGTGCGTCTGCATTTGCCTTTTTGTCCGAGACCATTAAGAGTTGGAGAATTGATTAATGAGAGGGTATATGCTGCGATAGGCCGTTTTTTTTTGTCGGAGTTGTAATGAATTTTTAGGAATATTTCGGGGAGAAAATTATACTGTACTGTATACTGCCTCTTCTCTCTGTGATGGGTTCTTTTGTGGAAAAAAAATTTGAATAATGAATTGCGCGATTGAATTGAATAGTATATAGGGCTTGACGCATTTTTTGTTCCTTTACAGAAATTTATTTGACATTTTTCTTTAGAACGAAAAAACTTCTCTTATCCGTATCTCGCACACTATCGTCAGTTTCCCCGAACAACGTGAAAGAAGTTTTCCTGCAACAATCGCGCAATCACTTCCACAAATTTTATCAGCGTGTCTCATCGACTCTTCGACAGCCAACAACAACAACAATAAACTCCCCTAGTTTGCATCACTCCTCTCCGTCATACCCAGCTCGAAAAAAAAGGAACTCCAAGCTTACGCCACCTCCAACCCCCCGCAAACAGCACTAGCAAAAAAAACCGTCGATCCAGGAATCGGCTTCCTTTTTTTATTCCGCGCCTTGCACCCCCTATATGCACAGTCGCATGCACATAGCGGCATTTATTTCGATGCAGTAGTCTACGTGCGCACCGAGATTTCTCTTTGATCGAGCTTACTGCGGGTCGTTTCCGTCGAGTGCACATATCGATCGGCCGGCTGGTTGTCGGCTCTCTCTCGCGAGTTTGGCCGTCATTGTACTGGGGTGCTGGTCTGTAGGTAGCTCCGCGTATATACTATATATACGGTGACATACTGCTACGGCTTGACGTGAGGCTCCCCCGTAGCGAGTTGTCGAATAACGGGGGAGAGAGAGAGAGAGCGAAAAAGTCGGCGTCGTTTTGTACATACATATACCAACGCGCGACTCTCCCTTGTATATCTATAGGTACTGATGTGTACGTGCGCGCATGCAGTTCCGATTCCTCCTGGATTCTGGAAATTTTCGTGAAATTACCCTGACCGATCGCTGCTGGGTGAGCACTTAATCGATGATAAATTACGCGCGCGCAGGGATGCTGGGACGTGTGTTGCTGCACTTTACAGGACTTTGCAGAGAGTGAGCGCACACGCGACGGGAGCATTGTTGCTGTGTGCTTCGTCACGCGTGCAAAGGGGGCTGCTATTCAATGTTCGCTTTTGCAACTGGTTGATTTTTCTATACTTCACTGGGATGGAATTAAAGTTGACTCGGATTGACGAGAGTGTATGATTCACATTTACCTTTTGTTAATTTACGAAAATATATTTTAAAAAGATAACAAGCGGATGAGTCAAGACGAGTTATCTTTCAGAGTCAATCCATATTTATATACAAACTATAATGCAGTAGCGCACTCGTCGACAATAGATTTCTAAAACAATTAGTACAACCTTAACCCTCTCATTGCTACTGCCCATCAGTACTGTCACCATATCCAACTCACTCATATACACGGGGTCTCGCGCTTTAATCTGCACGTTCTCTCTCTACACTCGGTTTCCCTTTAAAACGCCTGAAAAACCTAGCATTTCGTTCCTTTGAAGCAGCAACACACACGCACACATACTCGCCCTCCATATCGCTCGAAAAAGGGCGACGAGAGCGAGTAGAGGAGGCAGCAGCAGCAGCATCGAATTTCCGCATCTGTTTTGAATGCAAAAGGTCCGCTCAGTATAACGCACGCGCTCTCTCGGCTTTTCACCATTGTAGCTTGGCATTTGCAGGCTTTTGTGGTAAACCGCGAACAAAGCCCGCTTTTGGGCCACTGCGCGCTCACGACCACACGGAAGCTTTTGCTTATTCTTTCTCGCTTCTACATTATATTCTCTCTCTCTCTCTCTCTGTCTATCGCGCGAGAGCGCTGTGTCTTTCGAACTTATTGTTATACGACGCGCCCCGAGATTTATATTAATATGCGCCGATGGTATTTGATCCGCGCGAAATCCAGAGGGTATAGATGGACAGAGTGTATGTATCGTTGCAACGGAGGAGCGTTGGTATACTTAATTTGATGAATGAGATGTGCCCTCTGTCTTTTTCTTGGGGTATACATACACGGATAGATTTTCATGAGGATTGGTTTACCTTTTCGATTTTCCGAGAGCCATATGAAAACTGTATTCTTCCGATGATAAGTGAAGAAGAGATGAAATTTTGTGAAATCGAAAACTCGTTGATATTCAATCTAAAAATTGTGCACTTGTCCATAGAGATTCAGCGGTGCAGAAGCATTCGAAAAAAAAAGAATTTGATGAACCACCGTCCCGGGAGGGCCTGTATCTAAAGCACTTGAAAGTGAATACTGTAGTAGCATAATACTTTAAACTGCGGAATTATTCACACACGCTGCACTTGAATCGATAAGCAATAAATCTACGAAGCGAGTCTGCCGGAGCGGGAAGAACCGCTTATCTCGCTATACAGAGACAGCTCCGACTATCTCTGCAGTTTGCACTTGGCCGTGATTTTCATTGTGTCTAATAGTGATTCCCCGAACAGATAGTGTAGAATCTTCGATTCTTGGATGTCAATATTGACATGTAGGTATTATGAAGTGTCGCATTCAAGTTTTTCCCCTGATCGGTAAAGGCTGAGATCATCTCTTTGGTATAAAAGCTCTGCTGCAGGAGCGCTGGAGCATAGTACTTGTTTTGCTTTGAACAGAGTCTATAACTGAAGAATCACTCGACTAATAGCAACCATGAAGGCTGTATACTTCGTTTTCCTGCTCGTCGCTGCCCTGACGTACTTCACGTCCAGCGTTGCTGCTGGTAAGTTTGCTTTCTTTAAAGTCTATAATATAGAATCAAGCATAAATTATTTGATATACGTATTCTATGTTGTATTAAAAAATTAACAATATTTTTTTATCGTGTAGCTTGCAACGACCGTGACTGCTCGATCGACTGCATCTTTAAGGGATACAACACTGGTAGTTGCGTTCGTGGAAGCTGCCAGTGTCGTCGTACCAGCGGTTAAGAAAGACCATGCTAATTATCGACGCACAGAAGATATTTTCAATATCTATGGAAGAAGACACCATCTTTTCAAAATTTAATCCATTTTTATATTGGCCAAAACAATAATATAGTATGAATAAAGCATAAAAAATCGTTAAACATTACGTTATTATTGAAATCTCCTATATTCTTTACCCTTATATGTAACCAAACAACATGTGGTTTTGTTTACATTACCTAACTATGTCTAATTTATAAATATATTCTTCCAAAGAATCAATGTTCCCTCTATAGTATGATTTTTAAAATTTTAAAATACATATAATATTTCACTTTAATACATGCACATAAATTAATTGCATTGTTTGGCGGAAATTTCACTGTAAATGCAGAAAATCGGTACTTCTCGGAAAGTATAATGATAAACAAGATGCTGACAAAAGTTAAGCTACTAATAAACGTAACAACTAGATAATTGCATAGACTCTCTACATTTTGGAATTTGGTATCATCTGATGCAAATTCTCGCACCATCCAATAGCAAATAAATTCGCATTGATAAACTATTTTTTCAAATTCATTGTAGTATATAAGATGCCGCATTTCAATACACAATTCAATAGCAATTGTTTCTCTGTGAACGATTCGCAAATAAAGTTTCTACAATAATGTAGACTGAATACTTCGTATTTCTACTTGTCATTGCCTTGGCGTACTTGGCTTCTACAGCTGCAGGTAATTCTGTACTAATTTTTTCGCTCATAATAGATTTGAAATTTCTGATTATAGTTTAGAAAGTAAAAATCTTATTGAAATTTTTTTGTTAGCTTGCAATGATCGCGACTGCTCAATCGACTGCATCTTCAAAGGTTATAACACTGGAAGTTGCAGCTTTTTTAGTAATAAAAAATTAACTTTCATTGACTGACCACAAAAGTCAGTAATCTACATTGTTCTCTGAATTCAAGACAATATATTTTCGTTTCAATGATCCGTATTCAAAGGCATCTTAATGTAAATTCTGTTAATTTATATTTATTAATAGTGAATTTTCAGAGAAAGCTATAAAGTATATAATAGAAATACGTATTCAGCAGTATAAATAAATATCTTGTGCTAGTAAATTATTTTGGCAACTTGCAATAGGAGATTAAATTTTTCAAAGTATGCGAATGGTTTTGTAAGTTTTGATTGTAGAATTATTTTCTTTGTAAATTACTGCAAGAAACGCAAATCAAGTTTCTTAACAACAAATTTAATAACTTATATATTTATTTATTGGAAGTAAATATTAATTACTTATATAAAGAATATACATTATAAAATATAGTTATTGACTAATACTGCAATAGGTAAACTGTTTGCAACCATTACGGCCAGTTGCCTCCGATCTTCTGACTGCATACGCATTCGAGGTTGATGCATTCTCCTTTCATGTAGTTCTTAAACAGACATTCTTGTTCGCATTTCCATGGGCTACAGTCTAGAAAAATAGATGAGATTGAATTAAATTAATCTAATACATTTAGCAACATTGAATAATGCATTTCAATGAAAATAATTAGAAAACAATACTTACGTGGAATAGCAGAAGCTTCAATGGTCGTCAAATAGGTCAGGGCAACGAGCAGTAACACAGCGAAGTACACAGCCTTCATGTTTCTTGATTTAGCGATTTCTTGAACCCAAACTAAAACAGTAGAATAAGTGTTGCTTCTGTCAAGATGTCAACGCTTTTATACTCCACTGATAAAAACTCGATATTAAAAAAGATTGGATGTATGCGGCAATAATCATATCTACTGCAAGATTAAAATACGGCCGTGCTGGGTAATCACACCGGTACTACAAAACAAACGGGTAAGTAGAAGGCATTCGGTTCTTCCCGGACTTCAAAGATATCGATGATATAATCTTCAGTACTTACGAGTAAATATAAATAAATTGTTCATATAAATGTTACCTTTTAGATAATGACTGATAGACTGTCTATCATAAATTTCGAATCCCGAATAATATTCAAAACAACTGACACTACGAACGTATATCTTCTATCTTCTTGTTTTGTAATTGAGTTAGTGAGAAAAGAAGCGCACTTTCCTTATTTTGCAATCTTAATCGATACAGTTATTTTTACACAACTATATAAAAGTACATCCCCTATTGTTCTGATAAGTTGATTATTTTAATATAAAAGCCACTACAAATCGACCGAAGAGCATAGATCTCGTTTTGCTTTAGACCAGTCTAAAGAATAACCAAACTAGCAAACATGAAGGCTGTATACTTCGTCTTTCTCATCACCGTCGCTTTGGCTTACTTTACTGCCACCGTTGCAGGTAAGAATAATATTTGTTCATATTTTTTATATTACAATTTTAAGTTTTTTAGTACTTTCCTATCCCTAAAAGCATATATTTCAATGCTGATTTTTTTGCATTCTGCATAAACGAATCGTTTTACTTCCTTTATGTTACAACATAAAAAGATGTAACTAATATACAATTTGTTGAATATTACAATTTAATCGTGTTTTTACAGCTTGCAATGACAGAGACTGTTCCATCGACTGCATCATGAAGGGATACAACACCGGTAGCTGCGTTGGTGGAAACTGCCAATGTCGTCGTAACCGAGCTGTTGCAGCTTGCAATGATAGAGACTGCTCCATCGACTGTATCATGAAGGGATACAATACTGGTAGCTGCGTTGGTGGAAACTGCCAGTGCCGCCGCACCAGTGGTTAAACAAACAATTATTTTTATCAATTTCAATTCGACGTCATGATCACGACTCATATTGTACTAAACATTACATTTTTCAAATAAACTTATATCGGAATAAATATAAATCGGCAAAGATTTATTAATCCAATTTCTATAAAGCTTTCAAGTTCGATCAAAGCAAACGGAGTAGTAATATAATATAATATATAAATTGTGATCCAAAATGAAAAAATATCGCTAATAGTCAGATGTCACCGCTATTTCATGAAAATATCGTTTCGCGTATAGCAAGAACAAGCCATCACCTTCTTCAACCTCTCAACACAGGTGTTGTCCAATACGTACCCGACAGCATACACAATATCAAGACACGCCACCTACCCCTACAGCTCCCTCTCATCCTCTCCTCTATTTAATTTCCACTCTTCTCCCTCCATTGTTTATTCAACCTCTCCTCTCAACTCGCAAATTAGGGAGTAGGTGATAATAGCTATAGCCTCGCAGCGTCGCTCTCCTCTCAACAATGAACCCATAACAACTATACGTGCGCGAGCGCGCGCGCCGAGTCAAAGTCGGTATAGTATATACGGACAGATGTCTACGGGGGCAGGTGTAGGCCGAGCTAGCGAGAGCGAGCGCGTGCCAGCCAACCCCCCACTGGGCCCGCCATTCAAGACTATAATTTACTTGAAGAATGCCTCGAGCCGCTGCGGTGGCTGGAATATGGCCGGGGAGAGGGCAAAAGTTTGATAGACCGGGGGGTAACGCGCGCGAGCGAGCGCTCGTTAACGCGACGCCCCGGAAATTCGGTGAGCGGACGTTTTGTGCCTGTGTGCATAGTTTGCTGATGGAGAGCCAAGTGTCGCCGCTGCGATTTGACTTTGGGGCTTGAATGCGAACGCCAGGAAAAGTCTCTGCTTCGATCGGAGATTGATTGTTGTGAAAATTTATCGAGGAGGGTTATATAGTTATACATATTGGCTGGACCAACACAGGATGTAGGTAAAAATCGATGCGTCAAATAATTTGACGATGCATATACATTACTTTCCGTTCTTATATACAAACGTGTATATAACTAACGATAAGCATTATTTTACATCGTATAACACAACGCGCTAATCGGCTAATTTCGTTCCGTAAATCACCGGCTCAAAGCCAATCTCCTGTGTCTACACTCTCTGGGCCATTGAGCGCAAAGTTCAGAGCTGTGTCACGACGACGCTTTTAAAATCGGCAATCGTCATAAATAGGCTCCTTTAATCACTGCCAAAGCTCGTATATATATATGTGTCTGTGCAGCGATTCGCTCTCCCTTATCCCGCAGTATTGTCACCAGGCAGTTTTTATTATTCGACTGCTATACAGCATTCGTCGAGGCAAAAAGTATAGCAGCAGCAGTATAAGGGAGGCTTAGCTCCGGATTACACTGCTGCCTACGAAAAGTTTACTCGAGACCGCGCCCCCGACGATACAAAGCAAGAGAGTGGGCTTATTAGGAAACAAAACAAATAGTATACGAGAACGCGTGCTCCGATTTAAATGTAGTCCGCCGCGTATATATATATATATATATAGAGAGAGAGAGAGAGAGTTGAAAGCTTGCTTGATATGCGAAGGGAGTATATGGCTCTGATGCGATTTCATACTGAATTTTTATTTGGACGCCTGTGTGTGTGTTTGTAGTTTTTGACACTTGGCTGGGCAAACTGGTTAGTGTATTTAGGTATCGTCTACTTTATTTCGATTACAACAGCGAAAGCTTAATAATAGTATCGGTATAACGTCGACGCGATCGAGTTTTCTCGGTCTTTGACCCCAGGAAAATAAAAGGCTCTCGATATAATGGAAACTCGACGATAATAAGGAACCGAGACTTTTCACAATTGCTAATATGAATCGAAAAAAGAAATCGACTGACGGAAACTCGATCTAGCTCGGAAGCATCGGTGTGTACACACAGCTATATGCACCGGCTCTTGTTGCATCGTCGACCGCAGTCAGTTTGTTGTAGAAGCAACAGTTATATACGAAAAGACTCATATGCATAACAGCTCGAGCGTGTAGTGTGTGGGTGAGTGTAGATGGTAAAACGCGATGAGCATAAACAAGTGCTTCGAGGTTCCAGCCATTAAGTCATTAATGACCGTTGTTTACATCAGGGACATTTTTCATTTTTCATTTTCACGGCGTTACGTGAATTCACAGATACCGATCTCAACTCTCTCCGCATTGGAAAGTGTATATATATACGCCAAAACAAGTGCGAGAGATAAATAGATCTTCGTCGTCCTCATCTGGCGCAACGCTTATACTCTTTGGGTTCAGCGGTGCATGAAAAAAAATCGTTAGTTCCAGGCAATAAGTTTCGGAGTCTGTTCGCTCTCGACACTATTCGGATAAACTCCGTTGTTTCTCTACAGATAAAATTTAATTTTCGAGGTCCCTGCAGTTGGCACACGACAACTCATGCGTGACGCAACACACAGCTTATCGCTCTATAAATCTCTCGGGCTTATCAATAATCCCCACCGATATATACAAGAAATTTTCAGATTCGATCTTGCACATTATGATTTATGAACTTGCTTGCGCATCAAGCTCTATCTACATAGAATAAAGAAGCAGAAATAACAATCGACACTTAATATCCGCACACCCTTCAGTAGGCAATCCAGCCAAGAACCACCCATTTCCTCGCAACATTCTGCCTGTCATTCAAGCTATATAACATGCACTTTGCAAGAACGCGCATATAGCGACTCTTCGCAGTAGCACTTGACAGCTCGCGCGTGTCCGCGTCCGACGCTCGGGTTACCAGCAAGACTATATATATATATATACGTTGGTACATCGGTGCGGCAGCTCATTAAACACCCGCAGCCCCATATATACGTATATAGGCTCCTCGTCGATCGGTTCTGATTTGGCCCTATTGTATGCTAGAGCGAGGAGGGGGTCGCGCAGCCGGGCGGTGGCCTTCGCCATCTGTGCAGCTCTCCGTAAGTATACGAGTGACGCCCCCGGGGCGATTCTCTCTCTCTTCGATCCTCTATATGCGCGCGTTCTGCGCTTGGAAAAACTAGATTTGCTCGAGGCTTATCCGCGAGCGGAGAGAAAGATCTGGAAATGTGCAAGGGATGTGTGTGATGGAGAGAGAGAATATTCTGGATGATTCGTATGTACGTGATGATGCTTCGACGAAAGGAGAGGATAATTGAAACGATGATGGAGATCCGGCGATAAGTAACTGCGATTCTGAAATTCACTTTTCAATATACATATACAAAAGGCGTTAGTCATACACCAGCTCGGTTTCTTAAATAATTAACGCGAGCAACCCTTTCCTCGGTACAACCAGTGCTTAACACACACGTATATAATACAGACACCCTCCGCGCGTATTAATCACCGTGAAAATAATCGCGCTGCACGCAAAGCTGAAAAGAAGGCGCGAGTCTATATGTTATATATATATACCCGTATAGGTACAATGCCGCCGCAGCTAAAAAAGAAAAGCTCGTCGAGCATTATTATATTATACACACAGGCGCAACAATGACAGCGTCAGGCGCGAGGGCGATAACTATTGTGCCTCGTCACGCTTTACCGAACAAGTCTCGCGTGTATGTGCAACATATATATACGATTTAATATTGACCCTGTGTGCGTATATATAGTCCAGTGGATCTAAAAGTGCCGGTGTACGATCGAATGATTTATGCAGCCGAGTGAGAGTTCCGTAATTTTCTTAGCCGAGTGTGTCCAAGCTCTATAGTTGTTGGACAATTTTCGAGCGAACGGAGCGGATCGGATCGGAGGTTAATGAAGTGACTTTTGTATATATACGCAGGGTGAGCTCTCGATCGACTTTTAATTGGACTTTGATGATTATTGGTTGAGGTATGGAATTAATCGCAGAGTATTTTGACTCCTCGAGATTATAATTATATATATATACATATACACCGTCGTTCTATTATGAAGTGTTTTTTTTTTCTTTCATCGAAAACACACCAAAACAACATATGGATCAGTTGGTCGAGAACACCCAAGTTCGTTCCTTTTCCCGCGCGGCTATTTAAAAGTATCTAATTACCCATATACCTCCAATATAGTGAAAGATTAAGTTCACACGAACTCGTTCCTTCCGAATTTTCCGAAAATCGCCGACCACCAGTAGCCGTAATACATAATACATACACTCGACCACCCGGACACGTGTTTTCTCCCGAAAGAAATGCGCGGCCTCTTGAAAGCTGGCAGCCGACGATGTGGGGGCGTTGCAACAGCGGCGGCCTTTGAAATGCATCCGCATCGCGAGACGCCTCGTTGAGAGTGAAATATATGAGGGATACATCATCGGCTGAGGATTTTCGCGCTTTTGAGCAACTATCGAGGTGATGTATGGCGTGAGGCTCGAATCCAATATTGCGTAAGAATTTGTGGGAGTGTGTGTATTTTTTTTCGTAATTTTCGTGGGTCTGAGGAGGCGGATTCGAGTGTGAACTTCCTCGAGATTTTCGATCGGTTTAATCGATGGCGCTTTGTGTTTTCTTTTCTTTTCAGATCTTATCGAGTGGCAGGAATTATTGGGGATTCTTAGGAACAGGATATATATGTTTTTGGGTGATTGAGTACTGTAACTGCCGGTAGTATAAAAGATTCATTTATTATAACGTAAAATTATATTACATTTGAACAGTATAGATCCGTGATAGTAGAAGCTATTGCTTATCGATGATTCGATAGACGTACGTATAAAAAAAGCTATCAATCGGAAGGAACAGGAAACGCAGCTATCAAAAAAAGCGAATACCTATACAATAACGACCGCATTAAATCGGTCAGTTTTTTGCCTTCACTTTCCTCTCACCGGAAGCTAGTTTTTACACTACCCACAAAAACTATATACTTGAAGCATCATACCTTGCCTTTGATATACTCGTTAGCCGACTATATAATACAGTCCCCATCACTGCACCGCGAGAATTAGTCAGAAAAAGCGACGGCTGCACTACACACAGGGGATGAGGAAAATCAAGCCGGAGCTATATAGGTAGTATGTACATACAAACGCATGCGACAGCTCGGTCGAAGAGCGTGTCGAATCGATTAGCCAGTAGTACTGTGTGTGTGTGTGTTTTGAAAGCGAGCCTGGACCACCAATCTCTCAATTTCAGGGTATTTAGAGCGTTTAACGAGATTTTGACTTTTCCGAGGAGGACCGGTGTGCATCGGTCTATATAGTGCTTGGAAATATTGACGTCGGCTTGCGTTTGTGAGAAAAAAAAGACAAGAGTATACGGGTGACGGTTTTAATGTGAAAACAAATCGTTCTGTGGTGGCGTTTATAGGTATAGAGTCTAGTATAGCGGTATGTGCGGTGCTATACTTCCCGAGAGTTTCCCACTTTTTACGAGCGAGACGTATTTTTCATTTCGGAAGTTTATTGCGCGTAACGAAGTGCGGAGTTATACGTTTTTATTTTGTTGACGAAACGTTGGTTGCATTGCTCTCGCTGCTAAAGTTTTATTTTGAATATTTTCTTTATTTTTTTAAATGTGTATACAAATTGTAAATATAATATTTATTCTATTTTATAACTGCTATAGTTATACAAAATCATCATAATAATCTCATAACGTTCCCACCATCACCTCAGACAAAAACCAACAACGACCGCGTCCCCAAAAAAAGCTACTCAAAACATTTTCCTTTCAGCCCCGCAAAAATTTCTCACACCACTCCGGCATTCATCCCCCACACACAGTACATACATCAACTATCAGCATTACCAGCCGCAACCAGCCGCGTGATGCGCTTTATAGAGTACCTATACATATCGCTACGATTTATTTAAACTTGGTCGAGCATAATATCATTAGGCGATAAGGGCCTGTATAATTATATTCTCTTATAATAATACTTGTTGCAGTATACAGCTATCCCCCATCTCAGCACATATATCACTCGCCGCGTGTGTGACGTAGGTGTAAAAAGGCACACGCGAAACGTGTCGACACAGCGCCACGTGTCCGGCACGTGACTCTCGACACGATGAGCCTCTATAACCACGAAAATCCATCCGGATGATCTTTTCTCGCTTTGTGTATATATGTATAAGACTACAGCAGCCGTAGAGACGATAGTATAATAATAGAAAAGAGAGACAATAAAATAATAATGACATCACGCGCGTGCCGGTTTGAGAGACACTCGAGAGAGAGAAGCAGATCAGACTATACTACAATTACCCGTAATTTCGCGCCTGGCGCACGAGACTCTTCTTCTTTTTTTTTGCATACGGTGCGAGTATATATAAGTCGCGGCTGCGCATGCATATATAGTCTTCCTGATTGTTGGTCTAACGGAACAGCTGTGCGCGCGACCACACGAGAGACCAGAAGTCGCGGCCTGTATATATATTAACGGCACGCGTTCGTCCACGCAGATGATGACCAAAAGGATATTATATCGAGAGTCTCTTTGAAATCGGCACCGAGACAGATTGCCGAGGAACAGTTTATCTTAAGCATACGAGGCTTGATTATTATACTTATTCGAGCGAAGGATTTTTCGGTAAGCGCACACGCGCTTTTATTTCGTAATACAGCGCACCGGCACGTGGATTCGAACAGATGACGTAAGAAAAGCTGCATAATTTATGCTTGATAATATCGCCGTCATTTGCTCGTTAAAAGCCAAAATGTAAATGTCACAACCGATCATACCTAACTAATAACCATCACACGCCTACGTATATAAACGATCGATCTTATTAAAGCACACGCGCCAGTCGAAAAAAAATTCCAGTTCCCACAGCTAATTATAAGAATCTATCCCCCTTGAGCTATAAAAAGCAGCGCATATTATCCAAGTTAACGTCTCATCCGCGCAACGTCTCACTTTCACAGCGACTTTACGCGGTCGCGTGTCCGCCGCATTCGGAATCAACCATCCAAACAAACATCGCGCCTATATGCACTGCGATCAATCTCACTACATACACGTGCGCCGGAATAAGACTTCACACCAAGTCACGTGCCGGAGAAACCGACTGTGCAGGCAAAACGGCCCTAATTCGCGCGCACGTGGCGTATATATATAAGGGGGCGGTGTACTGGAGTACCACCGGTAATTGAGATATCATAAGCGGCTAATTCTTATGGTCGCACGAGGACGACACGTGCCGAAGACGCGGGAGGCGTGAAAGCGAAGCGTTTAACGCGTCCTTTGTGTACTTTGAGAGTAGCGATTTGCGGCTAATCGATCGAATGATTTTGTTAATTTTCGGTGAACCAGTTTCTCGTTTCATAGATTTGTAGGAGCTGAGCGATCTTCTGAAAGTACAGATCGTTACCTTTAAAAGTCAAGGATTTCCCCGTAAGATTCTCACGATCAGCTGTGACGATGTTCAAAACCAAGGCGCAGTGAAAGAACTCGTACTCTGCCACCTGTTTGAATCCGTCGTCGAACTTTTGTCGCGAGTATACTCCAACGTCTACACTAAGCTTCTCAAGTATCAGGATGAAATTGGCGTAATAAACATCGAGTACACGATCGAGATGATTCAACTTGACGTGATCGTCCAAACTCGTAAAGATAAAATAAATCAGATCGAGGAAGATATCGGCAAAGCAGTAGGTCTGAAAGTCGATAAACTTCGCATCATCGACATGTCCCTCTTTGTCCTTATGAAACAGCACATTGTTCGTCCAGAAATCAAAGTGGACGACGGTTGACCATAGATCGTGCGTCACCATCTCGCTCTTCCAGTCACCCTTGCGCCAGGAAGCTATCCTCTCGATGCGGGATATATATTTGTCGAGACGGGGGTCGTTCCTGATTATCTCGATGAAACGGGTACACGCTGTGTCTACAGCGTGATAGTCGTAGTCCGGTTTGGTGTACGTAAATCTGATCGAGTTGAATAGGATGGGGTAGTTCAATTTTGCGGCTATGCCGACCGCGTGGAATCTGGCTAGAGTTTTGAGCGCTTTTGAAGCGTGCGTGAGGTCCATTCCTGGAAAGGTGGAAGAAAATTTAATTTGTAAAAAGAAATATGTAATTGATTCGCTCACCGATCCTTTTGTCAACGACGTAATAATTTCGTAGCTTGAGGTTTTCCAGTAAAATAACGGCATCTTCATCACGGCATCCATAAAACTTTGGAAAACACTCGGCGATACTGTCGTTCTCCTGAAAACCACTATCCAGTTCGATTTTATTATAGAACGGAAGGACACTCGTGTACATGAAAATTTCCTTTTGAAACAGTCTAATCCAATCAACGTTCTTGGTGATTTCCAGTACAACAGTAGTCGGCGCAATTTTCACAACGAACTCGAGATCCTCCCTGGGGGAGTCCTTAGTTCGTTGAACTTGAGCACTCAGTTTCAGTACGCAGCTGCGGAAGTTTTCTCCCGGTGGCACGAGATTATCGATTGAATAATTCACTAGGGTCAAGTCGTTGCCGAAATTGATTCGTAATAGACTTTCCAAATCTCGAATTTCACGAGACATATTTATTCGGTGCGAGAAACTACTCGTATATGGCCGGTTGCTTTTGTAGAACTGATGAGGATTCGCAATAGTTTCTGAGCCTTGAACGTTTGTAACAACGAGTTGTTCGAATTTAGACGCTGTTAAAATAGTTATATAAACCTTGTTGATAATGCCGCGAAATGTTACACAACTTCGTTACTCACAGTAGACTAAGCGTGAATACTATATTATACACGCGGATATCGGTCGCGTAAATTGCCTCAGGATATTGGGTCCGATGATGAGCTCTTCTCCAAATGTTTGCACCACGTGATTCGCCGCCGGCAATCTTCTATTCACAATTGGATTATGCATTCGGAGAAACGCTTCCGCTGATTAAATTTCATTACCTCGAAAACTAGTCCAAGCACTAACGAATCCTATTAACCAAAGGATATTCCTCGTTAGCGGCATTGATTGCCACAAGAAATAACAAAAAATCATAACAACTCGATGCAAAAAGAAAAAATACGGGGTAACAATTAAACCCCCGCAGTAACACCAGCATAAAATCGCCGCTCATCCCTGAAAAAAAAACGCAAAGCCTTACAGCCAACACACACGGCTCTCTCGTTGTGCATAATATAAAAGCCGGTGCGGATGAAAAGCGCGCTTGAAAGATCGCGCAATTGAAGGCACAGTGGGCAGTCGCCTCGAGCGCCGCCATGTATATATCCCCGAATGCAAATGACTCCGGCGCTTTTCAATCAAGGACGACGACGACGATCGTCTGCAGCGGCTTGGAAGGACACCCTATTGCGACGAGATGCGGTCGTGTATGTATATAAAAAAACGTAGCTTTGAAAGCCAAGTTTTGGACTGAAATTTTCACGAAAGACTGTGTAAATTATTGATCGATTTTTATTCTTCAAAGCGAATTATTCAGATGTAGAAAAGAGACTGGATGCACTTTATATATACCGAGAGACGCGCACAGATGACCGGCGACGCCCCTTTTGCGCTTGATCATTCCGATCAGCTCTTAAGC
This sequence comes from Cecidostiba fungosa, assembly GCA_900474305.1. Classification (NCBI taxonomy): domain Eukaryota; kingdom Metazoa; phylum Arthropoda; class Insecta; order Hymenoptera; family Pteromalidae; genus Cecidostiba; species Cecidostiba fungosa. The sequence continues at coordinate 110,296 of UCOJ01000241.1, read as the reverse complement.
CCAATCCAGATAACGAAGCAGCAGCAGTAGTGAAGAGAATAAAGGCGAGCGACGAGTAGTGAAATCGAAATCACAAATTTGTATCGGCAACTCCCCTCGTATGTGTCCGAGAGTCTAGTCTTTTTTTTTTTTTTTCGTCGATGAGGGAACATCCAGAGGCGGTACTTTTGTGCGTGCATGAAGAATTAATGTATTCTCGCGTGGATCTTTCCTATCGGTTGTAAAGTGGGCTTTTTATGTAGATAAGAGAGAACCTGGGGGTATTGAATTATTTATATCGGCTCTATTGAGTTGCGCGTCGGCGAGTATGTAATCCGATTGATTTTTCCGCTGGGGGTTGATGAGCGTCGAAAATATACTTTTCTTTTGCGGTTTGTAATACGAGCGAATTAATTCATATACTGCACACTTTTGTCGAATCCCAGAATAATTAAAAATCCCTGATGAATTTCTCCCCACCCTTTTGCATACACAGAAAACCGCTCATTATATATTCTGTCCCCAGCCGGCTAAATAGATTCCTAAAGCGATAACGATCCCCATCGTATAAAGACAATCAATCCGCGCTTAATATCGAAAGGGTATATCGACCCCCAGAATCCACAGAGCATAGCCTAAAGTACAAAAGCTGCACAAGAGCTGTGTCCATTAAAATCTCCTGCGGAACTCATCGGTGTTCTCCGGCTGCAGCGTGTATATATATATATAGCGCCTGCGATTAGATTATCGGCTGGCAGGTGAGGCCGCTCGAGCGCATAACGCCTTCTGACGTTGACGCCGCCGAGCTGACAATGGGACAGATCTTAATCTCCCGCATTAGTTCCTGCTTACCGGAGCCATTACCATTATGTGTTTGTTGCTGCTGCAGCAGCGACGAGTTGTTTGTGTGTCGCTGCTGTTATCTGTGTATTATATGGTATCGTGCAGTTTTGTCGATGTGGGTGCAGACAATGGAAGATCCGCAGTATTGTTGGCTTTTTGGCAAAATATGGATGCTCTTTTTCGAGCTGCTCGTCGGCAGGCAGACATTTATTGCGATGAGTCATTGTTTACAATGAGATTTTTCTTTCTTTTTTTCAATGATAATGAGCACACACTTCAATCATCAGATAACTTTTATTTCCGCATCAACGACGACTGTATATACAACGGAATATCATACATATTTGTGGTATGCATTGCACGACCCACTGTAGTACACAATCGTCCGCAAACGTGCGCAAATTAAAAGCTCGCCCTAGTAAAGCTCTCTCTCTCTCCTCCTGAAATCCCCCCTCGCAAGCTAATTCAACTTTTAATAGATATACTCCTCCCCTCTGTATCGATTGTCCATACTGCATACATATATGTACGAGGTCACATATATATACTCCAATGCATACTAATTGCCCCGGCGTCACTCGCGCCAATTTCCTTTAATTTCGCCCCGATTTTAATAACCGTCCCTCCACCTAATTCCACTTGCGATCGCGACCTTTTATAGATGGGATTCTATACACATATACATAAGCTCTGCGGGAGAGCGCGCATTAATTTTCATCGTCGAAACCAATTCGCGAACTCTCGGAAGCACTATATACCCCACACTAGTCTCCCCCTCCGGACACTATACATGTCCCGGTAAAACTTTGAGGGGGACGAGCTGCGTCTTTTGTGCTTCTCTCTCTCTCTCTCTTTCTGTCTCTCGAGGGAATGTGCTCTCGGTATTGCGTTTCAAGCTCCTGTGACTCTCTCTCGGGGACCGATCATTATCTCCTTCGAATTTGAGAGAGAAGAGGATGGAAGAGAACGTAACGGACGTGTGGCGCGTGGATCGTCCTTTTTTTTACTTCCTTATCCTAATTGCCTTTTCCTTTTCCTGACTTTCTAGTATGTTTTTTTTTGTAACGGAGCGATAGAGACCTTTCTTCAAACGCTTGCATCTGCGCCTCTCTAGAGATACGAGTATACCGATAAAAATTTCAAACTAAAAAATTAACGCACGACCATAACGATATATATTTCACACACCGCTGAGCAAAGCTGCATTACAACATTTTCTTACAGCAATTACAATGCACACTCGACAATCCGAACAGATAATTACACACCGGTCTCTCTAGAGTCATTATCAGAACCATCAGTAGCTCTCCAGAGACTCTCCAGAGAAAATTTCCAAGTCCGGTTCTAAAAAAATCGTACACCTGGCAAACTCAGCGGAAGAAGTGCGCGTAAGTATACAATACGCGTTATTACAAGTACCTTCGGCACTCGATATATACGCAACGCGCGCAGATGCCTATATCGAGCCAGTGTGGTGGTAGCGGCTCTCGAAAATTAAGTGGACCGTCTCGCGAGATAAAAAATAATATCGGCACGCGTCGCTGCTCGCGCAGGAGGCCAAACAAACACACACTATATACGCGAGCTCTGTATTATAATATGCGCGCTCGAGACTTTTGTCGACGACGACGACGCGCATTGCATGTAGGGTTTGAAAGCCAAGTGGGCGCGCGCAGGGGCTGTTGCTTTTTTTTGTTTTGCCGGAGTGAAATAGCGCGTGCTAGAGTAGTGCCGGAGGTTAATGAAATTACGATGATGATATAATCGCTATTGTTTATATTACGTGGTTGGATCTAGGCAACTGTTGAACAATTTCTAATACAGAGGATGTAGATATATATTGAGTAGTTTTATACACCGGTATAACAACACAGCGTTTAAAAAAAAAAGTCTACATAGGTTTGAAAGTAAAAAACAATATTTTCTCTGCATCTGTTACTCCTTTGTCCCTGGCGCGAAAATGGAAAACTCGTAAAATATTTTCCTAACTTCAGTCACCATACCTACTACTGCACCCCACATCTCCACGCCCTATGGTACATCTCCACACGTACTTACAGGGCGGAGCAAGTCCATCCCCCTCGTCGATCTCCTCTTTCTCTGCCCCTATACAGAGTTCGCGCACTACCGCCCCGAAAAAGCGCTTTCGAATTGTCATTCGAACACACGCGGTGCCCAGCTCGCGCGCGCTTTTTTCCGCTGCAGTCAGTCGCTACCTGCCCTGAAAACGTTTGTCTCTCTCACTATATATATATATATATGGTATTACAGAGGGGGATATGTGTATGAAGAGGAGTAGAAGCCGTCTTTACGGATGGACGCGTAAGGATAATCGCGCTTGCGCATCGCGTATACAGTATATAGATGCTCGTTCGGTTGACGGAGATTACGCGGAAGCGAGCACGACGGCGATGAGCGTTAACTAGATTCTAATTTGCCGTGGATGAACGAGATAAGTCGGCCGTTTAGGCGAGCGGGGGATATTTTTTTGCTTTTTGTTCGAGGCGTTGATTCTAATCGCTGTTCTGGAAATGAAATTTTTTTGTATACGGAATTGTTATATATAAGCAAACGAGAGGAATCTGGTCAGCCGTTAGTCGATTAATTCACCCAGAATTACAATCCCTCTGATGCCAACTATACTCCCTACTCGCACAGAAACAACAAAGAGGGTGATGCAATACTGCACAATGCACATATCAAAATCAAGTCAAGCCTCTCAACAACATATCCTGCATCCCGTGTGTTTACCTTAATCGTCGTGCACATCACAGCCATGAATTTCAAAACCAAAAGCGTCCGCCTCACACAATGATATGCTCTCATCCCCCGCGTATATAATCGAAAACACAGCAACGCGCTCTCGAGTCTGTCACGGTTTTTAAGGGATTACACGTCGATTACGCGGCTTAATTTCTCTCGGCGCGCGTGCAACCCCATAGTCTATGGTTTCGCAATCAGTCAGCCGTGCTGTGACACACAACGCGCTAAAGGGGTTCTGCACGCTGTCGGTTCATTTGAAAAAGCGGATTACCTACACGGCTTTTTTCATTTTATTCTACTGTATATATGCACGCAGTAGCAGCGTTTTCGCGAGGATAATCGATGGATTCGATTTTTTGGCAAATATATATGGACCGAAGAGCGAATTTTTGTTGCGAGTCATTGTTTACTACAGCCCTTTTCAGGTTCGATCTGATTTTTTTTTCGTTTGAGAAAGAGAGAGTGTGTGTCGACCGTAGGCGTGTCCGGAAGGGTGGTCGGGGACGATTGGCGATCGAGATTTCACGCGAGCGTTTTTCTTCGTCAACATAATAACGGGCTGTTAGGACGAGCGACATATATAGAATTGATGATAAAGGTCCACACACCCTTACGAGGGTGATGCAACAAACACAGTGTAGTATAGAGAGAAAGATTATTGTTTGCTTGGCAAGAAACGCTGCAGTAGCCTTGATTATTAATTGTTTGTCGGTACAAAAGTTGAAACTCTCTCCGTTTATACAGAAACAGCGCTAGGCATAAAAGGGGCTCATTCAATCAGCCGTTATATTATTCTCTGTATATAGTTCGCATTCATATAATTTCCAAGACAAACGCGGAGAAAAGCTACAATATAGAGAGACTGAGCGAGGACTGACTAAATAATTGCACAGTGTATAATCAAGGCTCTCTCGTGCAAGTTTTTGCACTTTTGCTGTATAGCTTCTCCCTGTACACACACACACACAACGTTTATTCGCTCATCCGTCGATTTGAATAACGAGGACTAATAGAATTAGACTTAGAATCAACGAGACAAGACTGGACTAATATTCATGTATGCAGATTGGGTATTTCAACACTTTGCGCGTATAATGCAAATTATTCGGTCAAAGAGACGCCGGTTTAAAAATTTACAACATATTCTACTGTTGAAACGCGCATATATATATACACACAATCTCTCAGAGTTGAACGACCAAAACCAACAACACATCACCACAGCGTTTTTCCTCTCGTCAGGGGCACACACTCGCATCAGTGGCGCAAAAAAGTATTGGAAGTGGGGCCCTTAGCTCCGACGGCGGCAGCCTCTCCATCGCGTTATATAAGGTGCCCCCAGTTCCTTTTTTTCCTCTCCTCTCTCTCTCTCTTCATAGTGTATACAGTCTCGAGCGCAGTATGAATGATGATGTATGGATGTTGGGCTGGGGGGCTCGGTAAAGGGTTCCATTGTGCCTACCCGTACCCCGTCTCCTTCCATTGGCTCTCCACAGGGGAGAGAGAGCCGTGATATATTGCTACTGGTACACTCGCGCGCGCTGCAGCCAAGCTGTATTCGCTCTATACTGTTAATTTTATGCCCGACTTTTTGCTATCTTGCTTCTACTCTCGCCCTTATATAGGTATATATCTGTGTGTATGTGTGATGTATATATAGAAGGAGGCCCGCGGGGCGATGAAAATCCTCGTTATTTTCGCCACCGAGCGCGTATCGAATCCTTTTTTTTCTCCTTTGCACCTCCGGCTGCTGCAGCTCTAATCAGCGAGGAAGATCAAACATCGGGTGCTGTTTTTTTGTTCCTCGTCTTCTTATGTGTGGTTGTACGCGAATTTCATGCTCTTTTCTATACTATATATACCGATGGGGCTTTTGATGGAGCGAAGGAAGTGACTGGTGAGAGAGACAGACGTGTGGAGAGAGCGTGAGCAAATACACGTGCTGAGGTACTTGATGTTTCTGATGTGGAAGTGCGGATATGGACGTTTTCGAGTGGGCCATTTTCAAAGAAACGTTTGCTCAGTTGTATCTTTGGTTCTTCAGAAAATTACACAACAGGACGTGATACTATACTTTTTTCGTTATTTGTCACTATTACAAAGCTTCCTCTGCGATATCGTTGCCTATCGTTGCAGACGACTGTTGGCATCAGATCGATATACCGATCGATTGCCATTAGACGTCGTAGGAGTTGCCTCCTCTTGAATTTTGCAAAACTAGATCCAGCCTTTTCCAACCAATTTTCATCAACTACATTTAAAAGTACATCTGCTCGAGTACCATAACACAATCCATCAATGCATGCCTAAGTGGAAACCCCGAGTCAAGGGTGCAATACACCGTTATAACCATCAAACGATCAAACGAAAACAAAAAATGCAAACTACATCGATCACCAAATGAAAATCTTCATAGCACTCGAGCTCAGAGTCCATAAAATAAAACGAGCCTAGTCCATCCCTCTCTCAAGCCCACACTGCTATGACGAGTAAGGGTAGCCCGTGAAATCGGACACCGACTACTACTGCAGCAGCAGCAGCAGCAGCCGATAATAATAAAAAGAAAAGAGAGTCGCCCGGCCGGATAATATGCAAATACGATCGGACACGGTTTTAGAAATTCGCCGCGGCGCACACGCCGCCAACAATGAGTAATAATAAACCGTGATAAATAGCCGAGTAAATAGAGAGGATCGGCATCAGGAAGAGAGAGAAAAAAAAGGAAGCAAACGTTGCGCACAGTGCGTTATTCTCTGCATATTCCAGGTGCATTACGTATATGTATACTTGAATAAACACACGCCGAGCAAATATTATACGGTGAGACCTATACGCGTGTAATCTATGCATACATTTTTCGAAGCTCGTTGATGTACGAGGCGCTTTTAAAATCGCCCCGTGTCTATATATACTATTATATTATACTATTTGCTCATAGGCATCAATAGAAAAGACTACATTAGCTCTCGGACGCGACGCGAGCCTGTTTGCACTGTCGACAGTTTTTGTCGTTGAGGATTGATCGCGATATTAATTAAAGATCGTCCGTTTGTGCATAGTATATACAACATACCTTATAACGCAAAATTAAACGCGCAAACGCCATCGGTAAACAAAGAAGAAGAAAAAAAGACCAAGTCATCATCGGTAAGAGAAAAAAGTGGTCCGCAGAGAGACGACGCTCGTAAAGGCGGCAGTTTCGAAATAAATCAGTCTTTTGTCTTATGTACACGAGTTGAAAACGGCCGTTGGGGATTTGGCGACACGCGCGCACACGTCTATTCATTCAGTCACTGTACTGTACTGCAGGATACCTATATATATACGCGCCCCAGCTGTGTTATATATAAGTAGGTACGGGTGCACTGACGCAGAGCAACTGTATATATATACGCGCGACGATGCACCATCACCGTTTACATTCAGCGTAATCGACGCGACAGTCTGTGTACAGTCGTTTATTTTCCTGACCGGTGATGCGCGCAGATACAGTGACGTCGGGGATTTTTTTTTGTCTCATCTCTTTGTCGTTTGATTATCATTTAAAAATCGCCCAGGAGACTAGACTGGAGTGATTTTTAGATTGATGGTACGTTTTGTGAGGGATATATGTGGAGGCTGCCTTTTTTTTAGTAAACATTCTGGGATCAACAGCGTGCTTCGTCATTATTGGAAATTGAAAAGTGTTATTTTTAGGGATGTGTACACTTAAATTTTAGAAGAAGAAACATGTTTGTCCTAATTTTACTAATTGTGAAATAATGATGTACGCTATACTGTTCTTCGAATTAGTTTTGAATATTTTACCTCAATAGAGAGGTAAAATTGAAATGTTTACTCGAATTCAGATAAACTACATAGTCCAAAAATAACGTTAACAGTTAGTCAAATTTCAAAAAAAAAATTTCCATTACAGTTTTAAATTGAAACTTGTAATCTCGTTTGATTCCGTCAACCAGCATTTAACAACAAAGCCAACACTTTCCAATCAGCCTCTATACATTACATTACATCAAGACAGCAAAAATAATTCAACTCGGAGAGACGCGCGCGCAATCACAAGCAACAAAAGGTCGTAAAAAAAAGATTGTAATTCCGAGAGAAGCAATTTTTTTTTATATCCCTATGAGGCAGTGATAAATGAATTACAGGGGCTCAACGACACTCCAACGCGGCTGATCCTTTATATATAGGGCTAAGGCAGCTATGCTTCGCGCATTGGCAGCCTTAGTTAAGGCGCGGGTGGCGGTGCGGTGCACTGCTTCGGAAATGATTAGAATTAATGTCGTCAGCGCGCACTGGCCCGAGTCTCCGACTCCCCGAGGACTCCTCTCTCTTTCTCTCTCGACTATATATACCTATATACAAGGGGTCGAGAGAACTTTGTCCTTCTGCATGTCTTTCTTCCTCGATACTGATGCTCTGGCCGTTGCTGCAGAGTGTGTTAATCGACTTTTCGCGATATATAATACTATATCGACAAGGAAAATTCAAATTAAGGAAGCGCTAATCGATAATGTGCGCTAAGTGGATCAGTGGCTAAAACGGGGATGAATCGAGGTCAGTTGTTTCGCTGGAGATGAGATGCGTTTTGAATGTGCATCAGCGCGTGGGTTCTTAATTATTCGTATAACCGAGAAAATTATGCAATTAAACGAATTGAAAATATTTTATAATATACTGTTATGAATCTGTCTTAGTAACGGGTTCGACGATGTTGTTTGTTTATGTAGTTAGTCTGGTTCTGACAACTCCTGAGAGCAGACGCGTGTGTTTACGAATAAAGTCCAGTCTGCGTGTCCTTATTATAAATATAACGAGTTGTTATTTAATAACCCGGTCTTCACAATACTCACAATAAAATTTCATCCAATCATCACGCGCTGGGCAACAACCCGCGGTCATTTATAGAAAGCACTAAAAAGTAAGCAATTATAATACCTATAAGCAAACATCACGCGGAATCTTTTTTTATACCGGATCTGACTCCAGCCTCGACTATTTTTTTCGAGATTTTTCTATACAAAGCTTCAGCATGACCCTTACTCTTTATTATCTAGAATTAAAGAAAGCGGCTGTAGTTTTTTGGAGACGTTCAACGTTAAGATCATCTATAATAAATATCCACTAATTGTGTCATCAGTTATAATCAACCAGTTCTTCAGAAAGGAGGAAGCCTGCTGCGAACCAGGTTCACCATAAAGTAAGTAAACACAAACATTAATTATTATTTTCATCGAATAGTAGTCTCGCCACTCAGCCCAACTCTATTATTCTTAAATGAGTAACTCTAATTCCGGGCCTATATTCGTACTCCATTCAATATGCAGATAATAACTGTACGTTTCTGCATTTAAGAACGTCCCAACGGATTCAATCTCAATAAAATTAGTCCAGCGCATACACGAAGCTTAATTTTAAAAAAAGAGCGTTTACAAAGCGCTTGAGCCGACGAGTGAATCTCTCTGGCCTTTGACACTTATCGCTGGATATTGTAGTCCCTCGAGCGCAATACGTGACGAAGCATCGCGTGCAGTGCCACACGTTGTCTCTGTGATGTTGCGTCGCGCCGACAACGCGGTACTTGACACATCACACGCGGATATACCTTCAATTAAGCGTTGATCATTAATTTTTTTTCTCGATCGTAATTTCGTTGTATAATATCGAATCAGTGATCATCGTATTTCGCTTATATCGTGTCGGAGGATGATGATTATACGTTCGCGGCTGTATATGTAAGCACAAAAGGCTTATATATATATTCTTAAGAAATAAGGCATTGAAAGATGCTAGACGATGGCGAGACGTGTTCTCGTGGCTTCTTGACGTGTCGCGCATCAGGTGCAATCAGGCGCGCAGTGACTTTCTTGCACGCGATGCTGTATTATAGCTATATATACACCTCGTATATATACGCGCGTGCAACGCGGAAGACGAAAAAGAGCCTATACTTATTTTAAAAAATCAGAGCGCAGTCTCCGTCTGCAGTCTCTTGCGCGCCTTGACTCGTGATATACCTCTGAGTATAGAAGAGTAGCGCTTTTACATGCGTCTGGCGTTCTTATATGGGAATGACTGCCCGGAGATTTGAATCGATTGCAGGTATCCGATATGCTAATATTTGCATAAAGTAACTCACATTAAGTTTTACTAAAATACACAAGTAAGATAGAAATCGGAACTAGAACTAGTTCTTGCCGGAAATTTTAATTTCATTGACGCCTTATTTCGAATTCATATAATTTTACTTGCATACTGTGAAAACTTGACCTGTGCACTATTTGTAATTACAATATCCATGCCTACAAAGTGTATTATAAATTTTATTACAAAGATTTAAAAAACGCCAGACTCCATGTAAAAGCGCCCTAAAAGTACACAATTTATTGTCATCAAAAACATCCACCCATAACTAGTTCAAAACATCAACCGCGTCTAAAAGACTATAATAACGACCCCCAGGCCGAAAAAAATCAGGACAACCCGAGGGGCTCTTAAACGCTTATCCCCCTCCTCCCCCGAAAAAAAGTCCTCTAAGCATAAAAAGAGTATATATAAGTTTAAAGTGTCGTCGCCGCGGTCAATAATGAGGTGTGCTACTGCTGCTGCTGCACGTTGCCTGGCGACGACGCTCTCGGCGCAATAATCCAGGAAGGGTAGCGATAGAGAGAGATGACTCGTCGTCGGCCAGTTCCTGGTTCACTCTCGCGCGGAGCTGAGCTTTTTATCGCCTCCTACTCCCGAGATCATCATGAAGCGGAGGTTCGGTAAGAGACCGGATAACTCCAGTGAAGATCTAGTGATGGAAGAGAGGAAGAAGACGCAAGAAGACACCGATGAAGAGGTGAAGGTGAAGAAGCTGTTGCTGAGGAAGGCAAGGGAGACGTTCGAACAGCTGTGCGGCTTCGCGTGCGACGACCTTTGTAGCTTCGAGAGATTCACCGCCGCTATGTATCGGCCTACCGATCCTGCATGTCTCGGTGTCTGTCGCGCACTTTTTGGTAAGACTTTTTCTTGAAATTTATTTTTATTTTAATTATCAATTTCTTGCGCAATAAATCGGTTACGTAACGCTGATGCTCTCGAGAACAATCTTATTCTACATAACGCTTTTGAACGACATCAAAAAAGGAATTGACTCTATTTGACTTTTGAATTGAGCGAGAATGACACACGACAATTACAAATGTGCAGAAGCTGCAGCCGATTTAAGCTCTATTACGGCCATTATTATACTTGCACATATATATCTCGCGCGCATAATTCTTCCGAGCGGGAATTCTCTGCTCTGCGTCAGAGGGAATTTCTGCGATTTAACGAGTTATACGTAGTCATACTAATATATATGGCAATTTCGGCCGATCGCAATTTTCGAATAGACCAGCGTGGAATCCCAGATGCGCTATATTATATATAGGATAGAGCGAAGCCGGAAAGACCGTGTAGCTGAGTATATTCGAAACGATTTAAAGCCCGTTTAAACTAGTTACCGAGCCTGATAGATTGGGCGCGTCGACTCTCACTCTCTGCACTTGTATGTAATTTAAAACATGTGCACATAGCTACAGCATATGTCGTCGTGATTACTCTCTTAAACGGTTCACAATAGCATTATTTACAATGCAATTAATTTACGTAAAAAAAAATATATTCTTCAGGGCTGTGCATGGTCCTGGACGTGGTGGAAGAGCGGGGTCTTGCAAACATCGATCTGAAATGGGGCGATCCGAATGGCTGTCACTTTCCTCTGATTCACGGACTCCAACCTCTGACACTTCCCTGGATGATCGTCCTTTACACCGTGATGTGGACTGGTGCCTTTGGCATAATGCTCGGCTACCGATTCAAGCTCGCCTGCGGCCTCTTTGTTTTGCCCTACTGGTACCTCTTCCTCATCGACAAGAGCTATTGGAACAATCACAGCTATCTATATGGAATCGTTTCGCTACTGTTTTGGGCTACCAGTGCTGACAGATACTTGTGCGTTATTATTACAACTTTGTTTTTTAATCCACATCAGATTCGTGTATGAATCGACTTAACGATTTTTTTTTATACATAGTGCTTTAGACGCGAAGAAGAGCAAAGAGAAGAGCGTGCCGTACTGGAACTACTTCATCCTGAAATTTCAATTCTTCGCTCTGTACTTTATAGCCGGATTGAAAAAGTCCAGCAGGGAGTGGCTCGAGGGTTACGCCATGACGAATCTCTCGAGACACTGGGTCTTCGAGCCTTTCAAGTAAGCTGCTTTGCAAACAGCAATTTGTATATTCAATATATTGCGATTCTTATCGCTCTTTAATTTCGCGAGACTTACGCTGGCTATATATTGCGAGTAGAATAATTAAACCGTTGCAGAATAAGGGGTTGTTTTGTTATTATAATCAGCCTCGATTTTCAGATTAGTTCTATCAACCGAACAGACCGACTTCTACATCGTTCACTGGTTCGGTTTCATCTTCGACCTGACCGTCGGCTTCTTCATGATCTTCGATACCACACGAATACCCGCGATGTTCTTCTGCACAGCTTTCCACCTCATGAACTCACGACTCTTCAGCATAGGTATATCTATATAATAGACTTGCAATAATAATACACACCGGATCTTACACAATCCTGCGTCTTTCTCATATATATCGAGTGCATAGTATACACAGCTCATCGAACGTAAAAAAAAATACTCAAAGCACGCAATACATGACGAAATATTTCATTATACACATCTTCCTTCCGCAGGGATGTTCCCTTACGTGTGTCTTGCCACAATGCCGCTCTTTTGTCGCGTCGACTGGCCCCGGAAACTACTCGAGACTCGCACGCATCACCGAGAGAAATTCAACGGCGAATGTTGCAGTCGAAAGAGCCGAGATTATTTCTTCAAAGACAATGACGGAGAATCGGACGTTGCTGGACAGGATAAGGGAAGCGACGGGAGGAAGAAGCGTAAAGTCTCGAGGAAACAGAAACTCGTCGTGGCGATGCTACTGCTGCATGTCGGGTTGCAGTTCTTTCTGCCGTACTCGCACTTTGTCACCAAGGTATTCTATATAATATAAACTATACTTTTGTTACAATTTTTTCGAAAATAATAAACAATTTGAAAAAAGGGTTACAACAACTGGGTGCCCGGTCTGTACGGCTACTCCTGGGACATGATGGTTCACGCGTGGGACACTGTACTGGTCGTAGTCAAAGTACGAGACAATGAGAGCCAGAAGGATTACTTCTTGGATCCTGGAGCCTGGGTGCCAAACGACAGGTGGGCCAAACACGGCGACATGGCGCGACAATACGCCCACTGCATCAAGGTATATAATTATTATCTTCGCTCTCACTTTAATTGCAAGAAAATATATAATGACACGCTCTTATTCTTTGTCGAAATTCCAGAACAATCTGGAGAAACTTAAAGGACGATCGTCAAAGACGACAGAGCCGTGGGCGAACTTGTCGTCGAATCTAAGCATCTACATGGACGTCTGGTGTTCGCTAAACGCTCGTTTCCAGCAGAGGCTCTTCGACCCCAACGTAGACATGCTCAAAGTCGACTGGAATCCCTTCAAGCCTGTTTCATACGTCATGCCTTTACTCCGTCAGTTCAGCTCTTATCGGTACGTCATCATATATATAATTTTTTCAAAGAATAAGACACCTCTTTGAATTTTCCCGCGCGTTTTACGCATACACAACGCTGCGATGCGTGTTTATTATGATCGCAGCTCGGAACTGGAAAGAATCCAGCAGGATGTATTCTCCTGGTCGAATTACACGGACGTCCTCTTCGTGGCTGACTATCCGGGCATGCGTCTTGAGAATTACGTCGACTCGGAACTGGCGAACGTCTCGCTGAGTGTACTCGAGGGCGAGGTCACATACCGCGAGGAGGAGGAAGCGACCGCTCGGACAATAGGGAAAGGCGGCACTGTAAGGATAGAGACCGGAAGATTCCACAAAGTCGAAACCACCAGTCCGCATCCGGCCTGCTACATGTACACCTTCGCCAATCGGACAAAGCAGCAGCTGGCATCGCAAGGGTAATATTTTTACTCTTCTCTCTTATATATATCTCTCATTATTCTTCATTTTTCTCCATTATTCTTCTCGCGGATATGTAATTGACGACAGGTGCAGTATAGTCTTGATTCTCTTCTGCTGCGCAAACATCATTTATAATAAAATTTTTCTCTTCTTAAAACGACGACTATACGCAAAATATGCATATAATATTCATCTCTGTGCGCAGGATAAGCGAGCCGACGAGAGTAAAGGAGGCGTTCCCATTGCTGAAGGAAATCGGTTATAAGGTCGACGCGTTTGGTCGCGCACTGGGTCACATTGCCAACGCGATGCTGCACTTGACTCTAGGTGTACCGATGATACGCAGGATTCCGCTCGACTGATCGGCTATCTAGAAATCTGATGTCTTGTTGAAGAGAAAGAGAGAGAAGTATAAAAATGGATTACTTGTATAATGCTCGGAGAATCGCGTGCAGTATATATAACTTTATCTCTCTCACTCGACGGATAGAGAGTTGGCGTAATGTGTTACGTAAAATATGTGATAATGCTACTGTTGGATGTGCAGAATTTTATTGTGCAACTATAGGTATTATGCAGGCTACGACGTTTTCGTTGTACTGTACATTTTATTTCAATAAATCGTGCTTTTTATGAAACTATCATATACTTGCGTTCTTCTTTTTTTTCTATTCTATACTACTGCAGAGTTAGCTGGAATTATATTAAGTAAATTCTTGCTGATTATTCGTGTGCAAAAACCGGAAAGTCACTCGCAACTTATTGCCTCTCGCAGATAAAAATTGCTGTATACAATAAGTCTTATCGCGTCGATATCGCCTGAAAACAGCGACGATCTGATAAAAACGCGTATAACAGTACAACGTGAAAAATATTAGCTTTTGGTATGTGCGTACATACATTGTCACGTATAGATCACACATTAATCAGTAATAATTCGAGACTAGCGCGAATTCAAATACAAAAACTTCTACATACACTAAGAATCTAAAACGCGCACTAATACAACTGTGTATAATACATAAGACATGCCTTAATCGTCGGTATAAGTGCACGTTCGAGCCTTCCTCAATATCTATATTGACACAGTCTCGTGTGAGCGCGAGCATCCATACATATATACATATATATACATTCGAGTTATTTGAATTATCTGCTCGTGTCAAGGCACGAGGTGCGATAAGTCACCACAACGTATAGCGCTGCACTATCTCCACGAGACTCGCCAAAGATACATTATACACGACGAAGACACAAGTGAGCGGAATAACAACATTGTCTTAATTCCAAGCTATACACAATGTATTAGAAGCCGTATATAATTAGCTTTGGGTATAACTGTGTGTATATAAGAGCGACGATCGCCGAATAGATTACAAGTAAAAGTGCATCGTTTCGACGTCATGAGGTGCTTTGCCGCGTGTGAAAACGCTATGACGGCGCGCAGCGTTTCGAGGACGCGATGCCAGAGGCGAGAGTGTAAGTAGCCAGCAGCGTTTTATAATATTATAGTAGTGCCTGTTGAGCGTCCGTCGAGAGAAAATGGATGCGCCGCCTGTTGAGGATCCTCTCACCAAGGCGTTGGATAAGTTGGGTGAAGGTTCTGGCTTCCTATGGATGATCTTCTGCTTCCTCATGTTCCCGACGATTTTCGCTGGAATGCACTCCAATACGTATATCTTCATTGCCGAGGTGAGCTTCGCTGTAATTCACGTGGTTTTTTTTTTTGCTATAAAGATTGTTATATCGTGTGTAAAATATTTTGTGTTGGAGTGATAAAGTCCAAGTTTATACTTACGATGGTAATGCGATATCTTCTTCGCTAGGGTGACTGGACGATTACAAAAATTCCAAACTTCATACATTTCCTGTTATGCTAATTGAATAAATTGCAGTAAATAAAATCTGTTTTGCTTATAGGAATAAACAAACTTTATAATTTATGTGTATAATGATAAGATCACCGCATAACCCACCAGTGAATGAACGTGTATAACCTACTTGCGATCATTGACTGGTGCTATTTATACTATAAATAAACAATAAAAATATCATTGAAAACAATACAATAAATCCGATTCCATCAGATTCCAAGTCACTGGTGCGCAGTGCCAGAGTTAACCCAAGCCAACTGGACAGCCGAACAGATCCGCAACATCTCAGCTGTCGGCACAGCTCCATCATGGTGCAGCAAGTACGACTACGACTACTCGCACTTGGCCGAAATCGGCTTCGAGGAATCCTTGAAATACGTCGAGGAGCATCACGAAAGCGTCGGCACCGTCGAGTGCACGGAGTATAATTACGCGGACGACGTCGAGCGAAAATCGATGGTCGAAGAGGTGAGAGAGAGTGAAAGCATTGTCATGCCACAGATGATCAGACCACATAGACACGCGTTCGTCTCTGAGGACTTTCGTGTTCAATAGGCGAGAGATGTTGAAATAGACGCTCATTAATTGACACACGGCGGGACCGCAGATGCTTTTTTTCATTTTATTTACTTTGCGGTGTAACGCTTTTTTACACGTGCTGATGCTGGCGCTGCGTCGAGTCGTCGTGTGAGGCTTTTAAGATTCGTGTTTAAGCGGTATCACGCGTTGCTGCTTGAGATTGGTGTGTGAGTTTTTCATACGTTTCTTTTTTTTTTGTGTGTAGACGAGTAGAATTTAGTTTACGTAATGTAAAAATGTATATACAGACGTACGGAAGTTATGAAAAAGAAGCGAACAAATTACCGTAATTTGTCGATCAATTATCGTCTTTTGTGTGAACTCAGTAAAGCGGAATTTTAGATTCACGTATAAAAAAAATTACTTCTGATTCAATTCTTACAATTCGTCTATACAGTATAAAAAACAATAAAAAGCGCGACGAAGCTCGAAAAAAGCTCAGCTGTGCGCAAATCTGTCACACAAAAAAAAATTGAGCGAACACTAACAAAGCTCTGTCATATTCGCAGTGGGATCTCGTGTGTAAAAGGGCACCGCAACGCGCGACGACCCACATGGCCCTGTCGCTAGGCAAGCTCATCGGCGCTGGTGTTCTCGGTGTGAGTGCCGACAGATACGGTCGGCGAAGCATCTACGCCTTTGGCATCGTCCTCTTCGTCATCGTCGGACCTGCAAGTGCCTACGTCCTCTCGTACTGGGGCTTCGTCTTTCTTCGGCTCCTCACCGGCGTCTGCTTCTCCGCTATCCAGTTTTCATCCCTCACGACACGTGAGTATATAAAATATTCAAAAATTCATGAGATTTACTGTATATATAAAAACTTTTGACAAGCACTGTACCGAAAAATAAAATACAAACAAAAAATCGTCCGAGCTGTCCTTTTTCTCTAGTCTCCAAACTGCAGCAGCAGCAGCAGTAACAAAAGGGCTAGACAGTATAGATCCACACACACCTGAGAGCTGCTGCATCACATTGTTCTCTCTCTCTCTCTCTTGCAGCAAGTCGATAATATATATCGTTCTCTCGCGTGTGTGTTGCAGTGACAGAAGTGGCCGGTAGCACGCACAGGCAATGGATGGGCATAGCCTTCAATTGTGGCTTCGCCAGCGGCTCGATCTTCGTCGCCGGAATATCTTATTTGGCCAGCGAATGGAGACAGGTTCAAGTCGCCACCTCGCTGCCCGGCCTGATACTCCTTTTATTCATGTGGTAGGTGCCAACGATTATACACTCGCGCGCCTGTGTATACATATATATGTGTATAACAATGCAAGGACTTCTCTCTCTCTCTCTCTCTTCGCGCCGTGCGCCTGTATAGCCTTAGGCGCTTATCTTTTACTATTATTTCTCTCCCTTTTATGTTCTTCGAATAAGGTATAGGAGAGACTCGTTTACACTTGACTTTTTTCTCCTTTTACTCCAGACACGGCCAATTTTGGATTTCGCGAGGGCTAGCTTTTTTCCACCATCCCTTTTCAAAAGCCGGACTATATATTGCGTGCGATATTCGGAGTCGTATTCGTTAAATTTTAAATAAATATTCGATTTATAAGATAACGAATAAAATCGACAGGTTCATGCCGGAATCACCGAGGTGGTTGATCTCACAAGGAAGGCGGAAGGAAGCTCGAGCGATACTCGAGAAATTTCACGGACCGATTAGGGAAGATCCCCGCCAGGAAACAGTAGACAACGCAGCTATCGACCAGAAGAATAACGAGAAGACGAGTCTGCTGTCGGATCAGATCAGGGGACTGAGAATGATGTTCAGTCACAGGGAGCTTCAGAAGAGGGCGATGATTTCCTACTTTACTTGGATGACTGCTTCCCTCACTTATTACGCCCTGGGTAAGTATATCTAATTTTAAATCCACTTTATAATTATTATACACTTATGTAATTATAATAATTAAAAATATTATTCCAGCCTTAAACGTCGACAATTTCGCAGTCGACTACTACCTCTACGCTGTCCTACTTGGTGTGACGGAAATACCGGCGTATCTGGTACCGACGCCGATACTGATGGTTCTAGGCAGGCGACAGGCGAGCTCGGCGCTCTTCATAATTTCCGGACTGCTGCTCCTTACCATATTGAGCATCTCGCGCACGGCTACGGCTGTTATCGTCACGGCCAGTCTCATCGGAAGGTTTTGCCTGTCCGCAGCCTATGGTGTCTTTATACTCTACACCTCGGAGTTCTTCCCAACGGTATTGTTTTATAGATGCGTCATAATTAAATTTTTAGCGCGAGCCTTATATGCGAGGAATGACCTTTATCGAGTTGTATACATGTATATGAGAGATTGTAAATTATGCGATAAGTGTTAGAGGATTAGTACATTTAAAAAAAGACCTATTTTAAATTGCCACACTAATAAAAATTCATTGAGGTCCTACAATAAACTCGAGATGGTACCACAAAAGTTCATAAGGCGCTAAATATAAATTTATATTATTTAAGAGCTCTGAAAATGTAGATTTTAAAAAGGCTATTCTTCAAACTTATTAGTTTTCGTAAGGAGTTTCTTGAAAAAAGTTATATGCATACTAATAATAAAATATCGATATATCTGATGTGAAATTTCGAATTTTTCAGATCTCGCGTAACTCGGCCCTGGGTTCTAGCTCATCAATGGCACACGTGGGCAGTATAATAGCACCCTACAGTGTGGTAATTCTTGGAGAGTTGGCCTGGTGGGGTCCAAGCACGCTCTGTGGTTCTTTAGCCCTAATCGCAGGTTTCACCTGTCTTGCCCTACCTGAGACTCGAAATCGACCGCTCGCCGATACTGTAGAAGAGGAGGTCGCCGAAGGAAGAGGCAGTGTCTCGTTCAGCAAGAGCTTCAAGTGCGCCAGATGATATATGTGATGATTGTTTTTGAGATTTAAATAGGTATAATATGACGAAAGCCACTCTGATGGTTGTGATTTATATGACGTTTGAAAAGTTGTATTTTTTTATACTTTTATTTTTGCGCCGTTAAAAAAAAAAAGGATTCTAACAGAAAACAGATGTTTTCCTGTGATTTTCTCATACTCCTCAGGTACGCATTTGTGCAATAATCGATTGTATTCTTTTTGAGGAATATTATGAATACTCAAGCTAACAAAATATTTAAAAAAAATAATAATAAAAATAAAAATAAAAAAAAACCAAACTCACGGCGTTTGAATTCTTCCCGCGCTTATAGCTCACATGTTTCATCCGCCAATGACAATCCCAGCATCCATACCACGTGTCGTGGCTGAAGCCGCACATGTCATGTGTTCACGAAAATTAGGTTATGTTTACTTCACAACATGATGGGAATCTAGCACAAGCAAAGAGATTATTGTATATTTTTGTAGTTTTATAAACATTATTATTGTTGTTTCGCGCATGCGTTGTATATATTTTATATAGATTTTGAACAGGTAAAGTGTTTCTGTACATATACCTTAATATATTTTTTATCTTAAAACCACTTTGCTCCAATTTGGTTTTAGGTTATAAACTAGATGTCTGATTACAGGGATATTTAGAGAATTCATCAACATGACCCGTTTTGCAAGAGCCAAAGGCTCAAAATCGTCAAACGAACGATTACCAAATGAAGCGACACCATGGCATGTTATGAAGCAGCAGCTGGAATCCACTTTGGACTCTGCTAAGGAGCCTCAAGCAAAAACAAAATCAGCCAGACAACTACTCAATGAAAAGGATGATCTGTATTATGCTAAATCTGTGGGTAATGTAAACACCGATTGGGCAGAATTCGATACTCCCAAAAAGACAAATGGTATAAAAAATGGAAAAGTCAAGAAGAAGCAGAAAGACCAAAATCAGAATGTCAAGGAAGCTCTGCAGAATGTAAAGCTAGAAGATCCTAAACAGGTAGCTTTAAAAGCAGAAAAAATAGTAGGAGAAAATACGTCTGAAGATGTAAGAGAAAAAGGAAAGAATAAGAAGGTAAAAAGAAAAGCAGAAAATGCATTTCAAACAGAAATTGTAAAATCAGAAGAACAGAAGAACCCTCGAATAAAAACAGAAAACACAACCGAAGATGTAAAAGAAAAAAGAAGGAATAAAAAAGTAAAAAGGAAAACGGAAAATACAATTAAAACAGAAATTGTAAAAACAGAGGAACAGGGGAACCCTGGAGTAAAAACAGAAGACACATCTGAAACTAAGCATGAAAGTGCTGAAATAGGTGTTAAATTGAGTAAGAGACAGAAAAGAAATCAAAAGAAGCAAAATCAGAAAACTGAAGAGAAAAATAATCGTGCACATGCTGCTCCATTTAATGCTGAGGGAAATGATTGGGACAATTCAGTGAGTTTTAATAAGAGAAGGAAATTAAATGAAGACCAAGATAAAAGACCTACTGGAAATGGCGGTCCAAATAATTTTAGAGATAGAAACTCTAATTCCAATTTCAATGAATATAAGAATTTTAGGCGCTTTGGGAATAACGTTCCTAGAAAATTCCAGCAAAAGTCACCAAAACCTCGAGATGATAAAGAACATCCGCGAAGAAAACCAGATCTACCTGCAATGAAAGTCACAATCAATGGAATGGACCTTGAGATTGTCAAATATGACGGATTCCCAGTCAAGAAAGAAGATGCTCAAAGATTAACAGAGCTGCGTAAAGAAATGGTTCTCAAGGGTATACCCAAATCTGAAATAGATGCAGCTATGAAGCTAGAAAGAAGAAAATGTGAAAAAGCTCTGGCACGTGTCAGAAAGCAAGTCTGTTTCCACTGCAGGAAAGCTGGACACAATTTGTCAGATTGCCCAGAACTTGGAAAAGAAGAAGCAGGCACAGGAATCTGTTTTAAATGCGGTTCCACTGAACATACGCACTTTGAGTGCAAAGTAAACAAATCCGATGACTACAGGTATGCAAAATGCTTCATCTGTAGGGAGCAAGGCCATATTTCAAAACAATGCCCTGATAATCCAAAAGGTCTATATCCTGATGGTGGTTCATGTAAAATATGTGGTGATGTAACTCATTTGAAGAAAGATTGCCCAGACTTGGTAAAAGAAAAGGAAGAAACTGCCATCACTCTTGATACCATCAAAGATAGAAATCTTGAAGTATTAGATAACGAAACAACTAAAGTTAAAACAGAAGCCAAACCAACTAAAAAAATTGTAAAATTTTAAAAGTAGAATAGTTTTATAAAAAAAATTCTACAATGTATAAACAAAAATCTTATTTACATAGACTACTTTTTTTCAAAACAATAAACACTTAAATAAAAGCCCATCATTTATTATTGTATATTTTACATTTAATGCCTAATGTATAAAGTACTGAACAAATATTTTTATACACAAATTACAAATAGTGTTCATTGCAGATAAATTAAATCATAGATATTCAGTATTTTATAATATTCTAATTTACAATTAATTATACTATCTATTCCTATCATATGCAATGTCAATTTTCTACAGATTTTACAGAGATTATTACCCATTTTTTGAGAAATTGTAATATAAAAAATGAGGGAGTGCACGTTTTTGTAGCATTTGTCGTGCAATAAACTATACAATAACCTGTTACCTTTCTCTGTTTAAATTGCATAGTTATTTTAAAATATACACTCGTTTTGATATTGTTAAGAGAACGTAACTTTAACGTAAGAGAAGTTTAGCTATATTTGATTTAAATATAAAAATTTAGTTTTATTATCTATCTATTGTTATCTAACTACACTTTTATATATAGAGGTAAATGCATGTACATTATAATTAACTTTTTTTCTAATTTTTCCATGTTTAGTCCAATTGTAACGAAATTTGTACAATAAAACTTATCAATTTTTAATTAAAATGTTCAAATGTTTCAATATAGGGTCATTTAATTTGATGACTTTTATATTATTGTTTTACTATAATACAGATTTCTTTTAAAATTTAGACTGCCGAACATGGTCTAAATTTTTATAATTTAGCTTTATCTAGCGTGCTACACTTTAGAGTGTAATTGTTCTCTATTATTTGCTTTTGTATAGCTTTACTCGTCAACTGCATATATCAATTTAATGATTTATATGCATATATCAATTAATAATTTAATGGAATAAAACAAAGAATATTAGAATTTATTCCAAACCGATTAATCATTATATAATCAATTTATGAAATGCTACAGTTCATTATCTCAAAATGTACATGTCTTTGATTCTTCAATTGAAACCATTGAAAACTCTTATACTCCTAAATACTTGTATGAGTTATTTATATTTTTTTTTACCAACGTTAAAGTAAATATGTTAAACCATACTGTTCAAAGAGTAACATTATATATATATAATTTTGTTTTATACAAAATTTTTTATATAAACTTCACCTTTTACTATCTCAACAGATTCAGTTCTAAAGTTTTCAGACATCTATTTTAAATTTAAAATAATGTTTCTTATAATTTATATAACATTTAAAATAGAAAATACATATTAACTGAATCTGCCAAAATAATAGTAAAAGTAGTTTTCATTTATTAAACTTTTAAATCGACTTTTTAAATAAAAAATTATACTTTATCTATACAGCTTAAAATGTTATAAATAGAGCTAGGAATAATGAAAAATACATCTTATTAACAAAGAAGTCAACAACCTGACTTCATAATCATATACAATCTTAAAGATCACCAAATGTAGCAGCATATTAAAATTTCAAATTGATCGATTCAATGTATGTACCATCTTTGGTATTATTACAAATTATTATAAATCTATCATTTCAGCTCTATATTATTCAAGTACGTACTTAAATAGAAAACCTTTATCTTATGAGTAGCTATGATGAACATTGCAGTGGGCAAACTTTGTCATGCCATCTTCAATTGCCCTGCTAAGTAGCTTCTGCTTTATGTGCAGACTCGATAATCTCTTTCAAACACCGTCCGAATTCTTCAATGATCAATTTTTGTGACGTCTCATCGTCAAACATATTTCTTTCAGCTTCTTCAGCTTGAGCCATCAAACATTGACATGTCATTTCTACAACTTTATCCGTCAAAAAGTTAAACGGTTGTCTGAAAAGAAAATTACACGTTATCGATAATTTACTTACATTAGATGTAATTGTGAAAGAAAATAAATAAAGATGTTATATAAAGCTTAACTACCTTGCACCAGTGTTTGATGCTGCTGGAGGTCTAAACGTTGTGTCAGATATTTGCTGCATTTTCGCTTTGTTTAAATTCAGTTGAGCCGTTCTAACTTCAACAGCTTCAGCCAAATCCTTCAATGATTGTTTATGCAATGCCGGCTCCTCTACGTTTCGGCAACCAATGCATTTGCAATTTTCAGAACACGGTATTTTTGCCTAAAAACATATTATCGTTACATACATTCTCGATTATCCAAACAAACTTTAAGATCCTCCCTTTTAGAAAAGACCGAAAGACTCACCTCATAACATTCACAATAATTCTTCAAACAACCGCTTCGTTTGCAATTACAACCTTTGTTATGTCGTCTAATATCTTCGCCGGTTTCACGTCCTTTTCCAATTTTTGGACGGAAAGCATTGGGATTTCGTTCTAAACAAGATTTGATAGCTCGTTGTCGTTCTTCTTCGTTTCCAAGGTTATTGGAACAGTTGTTGCAGTTGCACATATGACAGAACTCGCCGTTCGCAAAACAATCGCAGTACCTACACGCATACATTTTCAGAGATTAAATAATACACAAATGTATAGTTTCAGAGAATACGTGCTTCTAATGGAGTGAAACTGATTAGAATGAACGTTCTACCGTTCTCTACACCGTTGTAGAGGAGCGTCCCCGACTGTCACTCGTTCACTGAGTAGAATAAAAACAAAAGAACATCGCGTCGTGACGAAAACTGATTCGAACGACATATTTGGTATTTTTAAAATTCCCTTCATAATAGAGGTTTTAAATTGTACTTACAATTTCAGACATTGAGACTTTGTACAATTGCACGGTTTTCTAGGCCTGATTCCATTTGCGTCGGAATTATTGAATGATCTCGAAGTTTTAGAATCCGGTAACGAGCCACCTGATGAATTTCCTATGGAACCTTGCGAGCCTTGTGAACTATTTAATAAAGTCGGCGTTGATTGTTGAGATTTACTTTTCGATTCTTCTGCCTGCTATCAAATAATAATTAAAGGTAATTTCATTAAAATGTTTGGATTTACAAATATTAATAGTATAATTTTTAATTGGAACAAAAAACTTTTAATCATAGTTATTTTATTAAAGATTAAAAAACAGACAAAACCAATATTTGTTTCCATCACCTACTAATTACTAAACTATTTAAAAAGAATATAGCTTACCTGCTGGAGATACTGCGCTGGAAGAACTACTATGTTACCAACATTTGAAGTAGTAGAAAGAACAGCTTGCCCTGATGTAAGTTGACTTAGAGCAGATGCAGGAATAGTTACAGTACTGCTTTTTGATGATCCTCCAACAGGTGCAGAGGCAGGTATTATTAATCTTTGACTGGTACCTGACATTGATGATTTTGGTGCCACAGTTCTAAGATTTTGATTTCCAGTATTTAATGGTACCACCTATATTTGTTGTGAAATCATCATTTATAGATGTCGAATAATAAGATTTATGTGCATTTGGAAAATTGTAATTTTTGTCATAGCTCTAACCTTTACTATCTGTTGTTGACCACTGAGTTTTTGAGGAACTCCAACTGTTTGGAGTGTAGTTGATGTTTTCGTCTTTCCAACTGTCATAACGTTACTAGTTCCTGAGGATGGTGTACTAACAAGTCGAACATACTGTACCTGTGCGCATAAAAATAATAATAAAATTCTTTAATTGTTCTATTTACTGCATTCTACATTGCATGAAAATGTAAGTATATACAAACCTGACGTCCAGGTACTTGCAACTGATGTACTTGATTGGGACTAATAGTTTGATTAGCTGGTATCCTTATAATAGGATTACTGTTATGGACGGTCCCTTGTTTTAGTGAGCTCTGGAAATTATCATTATTACTTATAGATTTGTTCAACATGAAACTAATTTAAATAATAATAATTTGAATCTTACTTGTCGGATGATAACTTTCTGTGAATTTTGATGCATAACTTTTGACGATGAACCAGCCTGTGAATTAGATTTTGATTGTCCAGAAGCTGGAGCTGGCAAGATTTTCGCAGGAGACTTGACAGTGTTTGGAACAATAGTCAACTTTGCAGGTTGAGCTGATGTTGACTGCACCAACTTATTTACAATTATTCCCTGTAATTGATTCAAATTAATTGAAGCTCACTCGCATTCATTTTGTAAAACAGACAAATTTGTACCGTTTGTTTTTGTGATGCCGATGGTAAAATATGTTGCACTTTATTTGTTGGAAGAAGACCCATTTGTTGAGCTTGTGCAAATGTTATGGTTTTTGTTGGACTTCCCATACCTAGATTTGGAGAACTACTACTCAGAAATTTAATGGTTTGTCCTTGCTGCCCATCGGTTGGTGAAGAAGCAATTAAAACTTGTTGTCCACTTTGTGGTTGAGTGTTGGTCAGAATCATTTTTGTAATAACCTATATATTTATAAGAAATTAGTTTAATTATTCTTGTAAATGAATGCAAGGTATCTATGTAAGAGTATTAAAATTAAGATAATTTTCTTACATTTCTGTTTTGTTGTGAATTCTGGGCTACTCTCTTTCCAGACTGAACTGTTTTTATACTTTGTACATGACCCATAGAAATATTTCCAGATGTTTTAGTGGTCAGCTTAGTGCCACCTTGCGTTGATCTAATTTGTACAATATTACCATCTGGAGATTTTCCGGTTATTAAACTTTGTGCTATTGATTGCAATTGATTTGGAGATGCAGACGCAGGGTGAGAAATTTTCAAAATTTGACTTGCACCCCCGCCTGTTGCTGGAGAAACAATCATTATAGATTGACTTTGTGATGGTTGATTAACATTTGGTTTCATCTGAGAATAAAAAGACAATTTTTAATTCATTAATTCGTCAATGTCTAATACACTTAATACTATCTCTATTACAATGATGCACAACATACTTGAACCGAACTTGTAGAAGATACCCTCTGCAAGGTAGGTTTTGTTTGCAAAAACAAATTCTGACTACTCTGATTAGCAGTAGTATAAATAATCTGCTCAGTGTGTAGCTCTTGGGAAACATCAGCCATTTCTACATCTGGTATGATAGTTTCATTTTCGGTACTCTCCATGATAACATTGTTATCCTCTTCTGTAGTCATTACTTCTTCTGCATTCATACATTCTAATTCAGCTTCTATATTTGCAAGTGTCTCATAATCACTGGAGGTATACTGCCCCTCTGTACTAGCCAAAGTTAAAGCATTCAACTCGGTATCGGAAAGTGTCTGATGAGAACTCAGAGCCACAGGTTCCACGAGTGTCCGGGTACTTTGACCCTTGTTCACAGACATGGTGAAGTTTTCTATATTTTACACTTTTTTTTTTCAAAAGAAACTCCTAGAACAGTAAATACAAAAACATGATTAAATCCCTCTACTTTCCATATAACACAGTTCAATGAGCATACTATTAATTATTGTGATGAGTTCACACCTCATCAAGAATCACAATAGAAACACAATTTCACAGACGACTTTCGTGAAAAAGCTCATTTTCACACACAATTTGCAATCGAGAATTTGAAAACGAAGCACATTTTAGAATGACGAAAAAAACACTGTGCTCTCAGATTTAAAAATTCAAAAATTCAAACTCAAGCCCAAAGAGTAGCGCGACGCCGAGACTCCGAAACCTTCCACTTACCCGCGACAGCGCCCAGTCTTCAAAGCCAAATCGCACGAATTGAATTTTTAATCCTCGTGACGAAAAAATTCTAATAAAAACGCAGAAATATTCGAAGCGTACGAAGAACGAAGGAACATCAGCGCCATTGCTGCTCCGAACGCGCCATTTTCCGTGAGGTAAACTTGAATTCCACACTCGAATAACACAAACCACGACTGCACTGAATTACGAACAATCGATGCAATTTTACTCTTCACTCGAAGGCGTTACATTCTTAGAATGGAGTAAAATTCGGAAATTCAAAAGCCTAAATACGTCGAATAATCGAACTTAACCTAAAATTCGAAAGTTCGTATCTCGAACAGCAGAGAAGTGGAGTATAAGAGTGTGAGAGAGAGAGAACAGAGCTAGAGAGCGACAGAGCTATTATGCTAAGAGCACAGTGGGTAGTAGGGTGGGGACGGAACTCGAAATAGTGTCGCTTATTTTTCATCGCTCCATCATCCACTCTTTCCACTCGGCTTACTCAGCCCTTGCGAATGTCCAGAAGACAAACATACCCCTTTTGAAAATCATAGGTCCAACTCACCTTCGATCGATCCACGACAAAAACCAGACTGGGGAATTGTTCAAAATCACGCGCCCACCATTGGTAGGATCCCAAGGTGCACTACACTCGAGCGCCCCGATGCAACTGAAAACTGTCCCGGAAGTGCTGGGAAAGCGTCCCAGCTGGCGGTCCAGGAATCCCGAGACTTCGAGCTTTCCTTATCTTCTATCTGACGCGTAATCGGTTGGGCAGCTGTTTTTCGCGCACTTTATTACGATTTTCGATTTCGCCATGTTATCGGCCTTCCGCGGCTAAAAGCAGCCCGTAGAACGCCTCGGTTGGCGCTGAGCTCGACCAATAGGATGCCGCGCCGCGCGTCCCGAAACGCCGCCAACTTGTGACGATGTCAATGTGAATGTGTGTGAAATGGTGTATTATACGTATACAATTGGAAACGATGCTTTTCACTCGATTCTTTCGGGCGGACTTTGACTTTTTTCAGAATTTCTCGAAACCGAGAATGATAATCAACTCGGAGAACTTTGAGAAGCGCGGAAAAATGTTATCTGAGTCGATTCGTAATTGGAGCAACTCCGGAATCGAGCTTCGGAAATATATATGACGCTCTGACAGTAGAACCGTATATTCGAAAAGCGTTTAGATCTTCGTACTACCTACACATGCGCGCGAAGTGCACGCGCTGCATAACTCCATACTGTCAGTATATAGTCAGTATATATGTACATATATAGTTTAATTTGTAGCGTGGCTTTGCGCAGCTTTGACATGCACTTTCGGAACACGGCGCACACTGTTGCCAGATTTCTAGATACGAAATTTCAATCGAATGTTATTTACTTTTCCTCAATTCTGTATTATAATTGCGACTCAGGAGCAGGCTGAGATACACTCAGCAGACTGTTAAATTAGATATTAGTATGATTATATTCGGGGGTTTAGATTACCCGATAATAAGCGTATTGAGATAATACACAGAAATTTTCGATCTGAGGTTATGTAAAAATGGAACACATTCAAAGCTAGATGACTTTAAATAAATGCGTCCTTTAAGATAATTAACTTTAAATGATGTATGAACATTGATTAGATAATGTTGCAATCATTCACAGCATATAGATGGCTATTTGGGGATTAGGTGGACAGCCGAAAATTTGTCTCTGGTATATTGATCCTATGAGATTTTCAAAACAGCATTTCACTATGCTGTACTACATAATGTAAACAATATTTTAATTTACCGATATCCATACAGACAAGTTCTGGCGGGTACTCTCAGAGTTAATCAATTTGTCCATAAACCAAATTACCTAATATTTAGTTAGGCAGACTAGAATGTATAATATTTTTCAAAATATGTAGGTGATGATTGTCAAAATTATACAAATAAGTTCGAAATCAAATTGTACAACTTTTATATTAAGACAGTAGGCAAGGTATTATATACACAGTAAATCTATAGGATAGGATACCTATACCAAAGTGCAGTTGTATAGTAACTTTCTCTACTCTAGTAGCCAATGATTTAATAGCGTTACGCGAATCTATAGTGATCTACTGATCTGCCATTTATTTGCGAGAGTTTAACTTAGGTATATATAATCCAGAATGAGAAAAAAAATTAAGTATATTCATGTAGAGCTAACAATAAGGAAGTAAACAGATATTCAGAACGTTTCTAAATTTTTTTCAGGTTTTGCATTTTATATGCATAATTATTTAGCATAGCGAAAAAAATGATTTATTAAAATTGTCTTGCATATATTTACTCGAAGTGGTATGATAACTTTAGAATAATATAGGTATAGATATTTATATCCCCTCAAAGTTGTTTATTTAATTACATCAATAACAACAGCAAATTCTGATTAAATTTACCGACTGTGCAAAATAAGTTCCAATATCCCCACCCCGCCATATCAAACTTAAACGTAAACAACAGACAATCTTGTACTTCATTTATTCGAAAATAGTTGACATAAAATAAGGACAAAAATACCATTCAATATACCTGTTTGCGAAAAAGTTGTAGATCGCGCTCCGCGTCACCCCGTGGCAAGCAACAACATGAACATAAGCACTAACACACACACACGCACATAGGCTCGTTCTCTCTCGTGGTGGAGAATCGCGAATCTAACCAACAAAGCCGCCGCGGTTGATATTGTGCAGAGTGCAGAGTACAGCGCTCATCAGTAGTGGTTGGCGAAGTCTCAGAGAAAGATGGTCGTCACCATGGCCTCGGCGATGCGTCAACAGCTCGCTAATTTAGCTCATTCCGGCGGTTCTCACAAGGATCAAGCCGAAAAGTAAGTCGAGGAATCCGATCTTTATCCTTCGTCGAAAAGTCTGATGTAAAAACTTTTCTTCTTTCGCAGGTACAGATCGTTCCTGGACGCGATCCTCACGTCATCCGGCGAGGAACTCGCCGAAACTTTAAAAGTCTTCATCGAAGCAAGTACGTGAATTATAGCGGCTTTTTTCACTAGGTGCTGTCCACCGAATCTTTTCTTATTGTAATTTGATTTTTGTTGTTTTAGTTGTTAACGAGAATGTCAGTTTGGTTATCTCCAGGCAAGTGTTGACAGACGTTAGTAATAGACTGCAGATGCTGCCGGACGAAATTTCAAAGGCAGTTTCCCATTATACGTTAGATAAGGTATTTCCTAGATTTTTCAAGCGATATATGCATTCACGTAACTATGCAGCGAGTCACATTTGCAATCCTTTGTTCAGGTACAACCTAGGGTAATTTCCTTTGAGGAGCAAGTAGCAAGCATCAGGCAACATTTGGCTGACATTTATGAACGTAATCAAAATTGGCGTGAAGCAGCTAATGTTCTTGTTGGTATACCTCTAGAAACTGGACAAAAGTGAGTTTTATGCGTTTCTTTCTCTACGTTTATACATTCATTAAATAATATGTTGTTAATTATACTTTTGCAGGCAATACACAGTTGATTACAAACTTGATACGTACCTCAAAATTGCAAGACTTTATCTAGAAGATGACGATTCAATCCAAGCAGAAGCTTTTATAAACAGAGCATCTTTGCTGCAGGTACTATTTTGAAACCTCTTTCCTTACTTAATTAATTTTTTTTTATACAAACATGACTTCAATTTTTCAGGCCGAGTCAAAGAATGAACAGTTACAAATTTATTATAAAGTTTGTTACGCCAGGGTATTAGATTACAGAAGAAAGTTCATAGAAGCTGCTCAGAGATACAATGAATTGTCCTATCGATCTATTATTCACGAGGATGAACGTATGACTGCTTTAAGGAATGCTCTTATTTGTACAGTTCTTGCTTCAGCTGGCCAACAGAGGAGTCGTATGTTGGCTACATTGTTTAAGGATGAGCGGTGTCAGCAGCTTCCAGCATATTCGATCTTGGAAAAAATGTATTTAGACCGAATCATTCGTCGTTCTGAGCTAGAAGAATTTGAGGCTCTTTTACAGCCTCATCAAAAAGCTTGCACAGCAGATGGGCTTGGTTCAACCATTCTTGATCGTGCTGTTATTGAACACAACTTGCTATCAGCTAGCAAACTGTACAATAATATTACTTTTGAAGAGCTGGGCTCACTTTTAGAAATACCACCGGGGAAAGCTGAAAAAATTGCCAGTCAAATGATAACAGAAGGAAGAATGAATGGTTACATCGATCAAATTGATTCCATTGTACATTTTGAAAGTAAGCATGCAATTTATATTTTCTTTGATAATTTAAAATTATTTCAAGCTTACTAAATATTAATTTAAATAATTTAATTTATTGCAGCACGAGAAAGTTTACCAACGTGGGATAAACAAATCCAGTCTCTCTGTTATCAAGTGAACCAAATTATCGAAAAAATCGCTCAAACCGAACCAGAATGGATAGCAAAAGCTATGGAAGATCAGATGGTACATTAAATTTTCTAAGCAACTAAATTTTTAAGTATATTAAAGTTAATAATTGTTCGCCTACAATTTTAAGTTTAAAAATAATCCAAGTGAAGTACATACCATCAGTGCCACTAATAATAATTAAAAACAAAAAAAGTTTGTAATGTGAATACAATATTTATTCTATTATTTGAAAAATATTACTCTTAAAGTTAAAAAGAAAAAGAAAAGGAACACTTGGAGCAAGAAAGACCAGTTTCTTTTGTAAATAAATCACTACTTACAAAATCTCAATTACAGTGACTTATTTTATTGACACAACTATCGGAAAAACCAACTAAATGAATTATTTCATAGAAGTGCAATTCACATAAATACAGAAAGTACTATAAAAATTAATGACCTACGTAAGAAATTCACATAAAAAAATTAAAAGATGTGTAAAGTAAAACATGAGTGAAATTTGTTGTTTTTCGATTTAACTTTCTTTATTGTTGTTCTCTATGGATAGTTCCATACCGTTTTATACTAGTTTCCAACATCATACTGATACTAAACTTTATTTTAAAGATGAGGCTGATGTTTTAAAATTCAACAATCTTGATGCTTTTTACAGCCATATTACAGAACTTTTTTTTTTAATCTTGTCTCGATGAAATTTT
The DNA here is from genome assembly GCA_900474305.1 of Cecidostiba fungosa. Lineage (NCBI taxonomy): Eukaryota > Metazoa > Arthropoda > Insecta > Hymenoptera > Pteromalidae > Cecidostiba > Cecidostiba fungosa. The sequence continues at coordinate 78,321 of UCOJ01000241.1, read as the reverse complement.
ATTTGCGTCACGTCTTACGCCGTATGTTTTACAATCTTAATCCTGCGGGCTGTGTAAACAAATGACAAAACTGTCTCGTAAACAATATGCATTATAGTTCAGGTGACCCTCTCGTGGGTATGTCTACCTACATTACATTACAGGCAATAACCGGTCTGAAGCATGTAATCGTGACATGGCCATTATGACGCAAGTGTAATGAAGTATTTTCATAGGGGGCAGGATTCACTTTGATCTTGAAATTTAAGCCTCTAGCTCCAGTGCGAGACCGACTTTGTGACCACCAGATCCAAAGTTCTTGCCATCAATGTTTGCAGAGAGAGTGAGAGTAACTCCTGTAATTGAAGTAAAATTTCGTTATTATACTGTGAATAAATTATTTAATTTTTAGACAAAAAAATAAAAATTTCCCAAACATTCGGTAAAAATAGTGACATTTTTTAAATATTTAATGAGTAGTCAAGTTCCACAGTACATAACACAGTCATGTCTACAAGCATTGTAAGTTGAAGTCCACCGTAGGTTAAATCTAATTATAGATCAGCACGTGACATACTATAAATAACAAACTATAGGCTATTTGCTTACAACACTAAGCAAGATTTAATATTCTTCAAAGTTGGACACATTGCAGACCGGGATAATTATAGATTTTCACGCTTTTTTCTTCGAAAATTTCATTACAGAAAAAAAATGGATTTTTCAAGTTTTGAGTGAAATGAACTTAGGATAAAAACTTTTCAGAGTATAGCACTTACCACTGTGCAATTTCTGCTGGTATCCCAATCCAATTTGGAGTTGAGAGTTTACCTTGGCCCTCACGCTGACGTCGCGATCCAGATCGTACTTAGTACCAAGTCCGAATTGCGTGACGTTGTTGCTTGAGTTCCAAGCGAGATTGACGGCACCTTCTAAACCGGGCTTAATCTTGTGGTAGATTGATCCTCCAAATTCACGTCCATTGTCGCTGTAATATTTCGTTAATTAAAAACTCTGGCCAAATTGTTGGTCACTGAAAAGTGAAATATTTCAAAATGCTTACACAGATGTGTGAAGATGGAAATCAGAGGCCTTGAAGCCAAGTGCAAAATTATTCTTAGTAACTTTGCTAGTTTGAGAATCGAAACCAGCTTGGTAACCGGCTAACCAACCTGTAGGACAAAAAAAAACATAAATATCAGTTATCAAGTTGTGAAATTGTAAAGATTTGTTAGCTCGATGTTTTACTTACCCTGGTATCCTACTACTGCGGTGGCATTGATCAGAGGACCGGCGGACAGGCTCAGATCAAAGTCAGCAGTGACAGCAACATTTTCGTGTTTGTATGTGCTCTTCAGCTTACCAGTTTTGTTTCTGTACAAGGATGATCAAGTAAAGTATGAATAATCAATAAATTTTCAATAGAGACGAGGGAACAGAACTTACCCAGTCTGAGGAGAGAAAGTGGAACTGTAACCGATAGTGAGACCTTGGAGTGGTTTATCAGCAAGAGTAATATCAGCTCCAAGGGTGTTGTCCGTATTCCATTTTTCGACAAAGGTCAGGCCGTACTCCTTGATCTTGTACTTGCTCTCAAGGGTACCAAAGACCTTGCCAGTGTCCTGGTTGGAGACTCCACCTGAGGAGAATTCCACGCCAGAGTCTGTCTTGGTACTGACATCGAGCTTCAGGAGACCAAAATGGTATCCCTTGCCGAATACGTCGCGGGCGCTCTTTCCAAGATCACCATACGTGGGAGGAGACATTTTCTGTGACAAAAGAGTGTGCAGACAAGTGATAAGAAAATTACAGACAGGTGGCAAAGATAATTAGAAGGAAAGAGAGATAAGGCGTGTACAGAACGATTATTACGTTAAAAATACGCGCAAAAACTATTTAGGAGCTCTCGATTGTTGTAAAATAGCGCAAAAAGCCGTCGCCCACTGCAGTATCTCCGAGAAATCACATGACCTTGTTTGCGGAGCGCGTATGCGCTGCGCGCTAATATCAGTCGAAAAGAAATCTAATAAGCTGACAGAAAAATGTCGTCAATCGAGCTTGTCTCCACCGAGCATAGAGCCACCCCCGATACTCCGCTAGAAACACCCTCTGCAATCACGTACTTGATCGTAAATTCCAGTGATTTTTTCCTTCTCGATGTGGGGTGGAGTGGGCAGCGGAAATTTATAAAAAATTAAAGGATTAGGTCACGCGACGAACTGCAACGAGGCCGAGTGACCCGATTATTTCTCGTGGTAACCTTCGCGCGCGGGCGGTTCGTCGCGCGCGCGGCTTTAAAAAAATCGATCGCGCTCCTCGCCCCTGCATCAAGATCGGCTAACCTTCAATCTTACCCGCCCCTCTTCCGAATTTTTCAAAAGCTACAGCAGGTCAGAAATCTTCTACAAGTTAAATAACTCGAAGTAGCAACTAGGAAGCTCAGATAGTTTCACCGCACCGAAGACATCGAGCGCCCGGGAGGCGGTATTGACCTGTCCCAGGTATTACATAAGGCGTAAATTATCAATCCGCCAACGGGCGCAGGAGAGAGAGACAGCGCGCAATACGCTTCCTAACCTCCATTTAACATTGGCCCCCTCGACCGTTATACTCCGTCCATTCAACCGGAATATCCGATGTATCGCTGGGCTGAACGACGATTCCTCGGTCAGCCCGGCGACACGCGGACTCATCAGCACGTCAGACGACCATTTTCGCGCTGATGGAGCGCGCGTGCCGGTATCCATCCCCGGAGTTATTCATCTCTCTCTCACTTCGCGGACACGTGCACTCGGGGAATCGGTCTCGAGACTCGCTCATACTCTTCGTCGAGATCAGAAAAGCGTGTGAGAAGAGATATGCAGAGATATTGGTACTCACTCACTTTATCGTTGCTGATGCAGTTGAGTCGAACCTGGCGCAGAAATCAGCGGTGCCTTGGGCTCCTCCGTGTGTCGAACTATAGTATGCGTGCGTGCGCGCGATGGAAACTCCGAAACGGACTGGGGGAGAGCGAGCGAGAAAGAGAGAGCCGTATAAACTCGCGAGTGTGTGTGTTGCTATATATGTGTATAGACACGGGCGAGGGTGTGTGCGATGCTCGTCGTCGTCGTCGGGTATCGGCGCTGCTGCGCCTGCGCGAATTTGCCCTAATACGCAAACTATATAGGTATATAGTTGTAATATACTGCTGCGCCGGAACGTGTACTAAGTCTGTCTCTGTCTATATACTGATGGCTGCGCGAAAACGCTTCCTGGAGTCTAGCGGGGGTCTGCGGGTATAACACTTATACCACTATACCGAGAGATCTGTTGGCGAGCAGCGCATGCAATGCAAAGTATATATTGCGTGTATTATGAAATTGCGCTTGTTTTCTATATAATTCCGAGCAGATTGTTTTATGAGTTTTTAAACGTTTTAACTGGTCTTAATGACAGGGGCGGTGATACACAGTTTTTGTTGCGCTTTCTTTTATGTATGTGAGCTCCAATGGAATAAGGTTCAAATTATTGCTATACTTATTAGGAAAAATATATGAATGTTGGGCTGACTAAACGTGTCTATTTCCACTTGAAATTAAATTTTCTCTATAATGGGAGTAATTATGCAAATAAAGGCAAAGTTATATTTTATTTTATTTCATCAATCATACATAAAATTGTTTAAAGATTATATGCTTATGTCCTAAGTTGTGGTTAGATACTCCACAATACACATTCATGTTCCGAAAATACTCGGAGATCGTTAACTTTGCGTATTTGGCTCTACGCCACCGTCTATGCTTTTTTTGCATTACCCGGCACTTGCCTATATAACGAAGTTTTGTTTATAATCGCCGAATCTGTTTACACTACTTTGATTTCGATTTTGACAGAACGATCGAGAAAGTTTTGGAAAACATGTCATTCAACTATTTTGGATGATGTTTTTTATTTTTAACAAAATGGCACTTATTGTTTATTTATTGAATTGTTGGATTTTTTCAACATTTATAAGTGATGTATTACTATAGAATAATAAATAATTCACTGCGGTGTTGTAAGTAGATGGAACGGTGTGCACTGCAAGACTCGAATCGTGCAATTTGTCTTCAAATAAGGAAAATCGTAAAAAAATCACAAATATGTAGGTAAAGGTGAAGATTAAAAGTATATTTTTTATTCTGAAATATGTCTTCAAGTTTACATACATTTGTATTTATATATCGTTTACAACAACTTTCTACAGTTTTAAAACTTATAACACATTTCACTATATAAGTTTCATTCATAACCCAGAGTTAAACGACGCACTTAGCAATTCATCACACTAATATATAAATGGTTCAACGACCTCCAACTAAACCGCACATTACAACCCCGACAGTTACATAAACGCGTCAATCAAAATATACATAAAACTCACTGACGAACACTCAAACCTCCTAGCGTAAAAAAAAAACAGACCTCAAACACGCGGCAAATTCAAATATAACGCGCGTCGCAAGCTCTACTGTCTCTCTCGCGCACAGATTTTCACCAAAAAAAGTCTCACTATATAGATATACATATACAACACATCACTGCACCGGGCGTCAAACTTTTGGAAGCTTCTGTACGCTTCTCGACTAAAGCTCATCTTCTCCTTTTCGGATCCAAAAATATACGCGCCGCAACGAGGAACGTATTCACCCAACGGGCAATGAGAAGAGAATAAACGTCGAGAGTCGACGACGCGCGTATAGTACAATCTAGATTTTACCATTGGCAGCAGCACCGCCTGCACCGTCGAGCCGTGGATATTTTTGTTTTTCAATAACGCATCAATATAAAAAGGCCGCGTCGACGTTCCGACCAGTCAGTTGGTAAAGAGCTGCAAAGCAGTTCGTTTGCATTTTGTATAATATCTCTCGACACCTTATATTTATTTTCACTTTCGTTTTGTGCAGCGTATATAATAGTTTTTGGAATAATTTTTGTATAATCGAGCTAGGAAGCAATAATAATCGTCATGTCGGAGAAGAAAGCGGTGAGTTGGCTGCAATATGTTGCTACAGTGTATAAGCTTGAGTATATGGGCGCTAATTGATCCAGTTAACGCTCGACGTGCATATTTAGAAGCTAGTCTGATGCGTATAACGGATGCTACTCTGTCTGATGTGTGAATAGAATGCAACGAAAAGATCAAGAGAGATATACTTGAGCAAAAGCTTATTTCATCTTCGTTTTTACCAGTGCGAACGAATGAAGCTTCTCTCGATAATAATCGTTTTTTTATCCTTAACGATTAACGATTATTAGACTAGATGTTACACAGTATCATCCGAGAGATTGCTCTATATAGAAAACTGAATGCAGCCTTCTACCAGTGCATTCCGTGCTACATTCACCAGTTTATTTTTAACATGCGCCTACTTTCAAAAAAGTGATAGCTGACAACAGTTTCTTTCTCTAAAACAAAAAAAAATATTATAAATCGTTTTCAACAGGACGATCAAGGCAACTACAAGATCCAGCAGAACGGCCAGGTCGGCCGATTCCTGGTAGCCAATAAGGACTTGGAACCAGGCGAGCAGATCCTAACGGAGCTTCCATTCGTCGTTGGTCCAAAAGCAGCGACTTATCCAGTCTGTCTGTCCTGTTACACAGCATGGCCTGCAACAGAAGACGACAGCAAACCCCTTTGTTCTCGCTGCAGCTGGCCGGTCTGCGGTCCCGAGTGCGAGAACCAACCGCAGCACAAGGACTACGAGTGTCCGGTAGGTATATATTTATAAATTCGATTAATTAATTTTTTATTGACTTGTATATCTTAATTTTATTTCCGCCAGATTTTCGAGGCGGCTAAAGAGAAGTTCAGCATAGACATCGCTTTATCGGAGGAACACCAGAACGGTGTACCTCAGCTGGAGTGCATCACGCCGTTGAGGCTTTTACTGGCTGCCGAGAAAGATCCCGAGCGATGGACGAACGAGATCAAAGACATGGAGGCGCACAACAAGAAGAGAGCCAAAAAGAACCAGTGGAACATCGACCACGTCAACATCGTCGAGTATATTAGAAAGCGGCTGAAACTGGATAGGTACTTATTGTCGTATATTCTGATGCGCTAACTGCTCATACATCCCATTTAAGTGTCATCACAAAAGTGAGACTAAATTCGAGAAATTAAATTAGGTTCTTGGAGGAGGATATACAGACGGCTTGTGGCATACTGGATATCAACAGTCACGAGATCCGGACGGCCAAGGGATTTTTGGCTCGAGGACTCTATCCGAAGGTCGCAATCATGAACCACAACTGCGTCTCCAACACAGCTCACAGTATCGACCCTAATGACTATAGGATCTATCTAAGGTCGGCAGTTAACGTACCTGCGGGTGGAGAGTTGTTTGGTAGTTACACTCACGCACTGCTGCCTACTCTTCTGCGTCGTGAACACCTGCTCGAGAGTAAGCACTTTGCCTGCGCTTGCAACAGGTGCAGTGATCCAACCGAGCTAGGAACTCACATGTCCTCGCTCAAGTGCAGCAAGTGCGATAACGGCGTCGTACTGCCACTCGACTCTTTAGGTAAGATACTTTTTTTCATTTGTATATATTTTTTGTTAATTGAAATTGAGTTATAATTTTTCGATGTAAACAGATGCCGAGAGTAAGTGGAAGTGCACGCACTGCGAGTTTTCTACGAACGGACAGGCAGTGGCGAAGGTACAGAAAATCATCCAAGCAGAAATGGACCAAGTCGAAGCGTATTCCGCCGCAGACGGCCCGGATGCCATTCAAAACAGAGAGACCTTCATGAAGAAGTACCACTCGGTCTTGCATCCGAGACACGCTCTCCTCACCATCCCAAGGTAATTTTATTTTTGCAAGAATAATATATAATTCTCACACGTATTCATATAACGAATATTCTAAAAATAATATCTCACATCGACAGATTCTCTTTGAGTCAACTCTACGGCCGAGTGGAGGAGTACTTCCTGGACGACCTACCAGACATAGTCCTCGAGCACAAGATCGACATGTGTCGACTGGTCCTGCAAGTTCTCGACGTCGTAGAACCCGGTAAAACTCGCTCGCGCGGGATGATCCTGTACGAACTACACGCGCCTCTGCTGTTCATCGCTAAAGGCCAGTGGAATGCCGGGGTCATCGACAACGCCGGTCTCAAGTCTAAGATGACCGAAGCCGCGGCTGTTCTCAAGGAGTCCGTCGATATCCTCACTCTGGAACCAAAGGGCACACCTGAGGCGGATATAGGGGAAGGTGCGACGATGGCACTCGCTCAGCTTCAACAATCGATCAACGATCTGTAGATCGTTAATATGGTTTATATATAGTGGAAGGGCGAGGTGGGATTATTTGTAAGGCTGGCTTTTGACTATTAAGCGTTGAGTTTTATTTTTATCAGCGCAGGCGTACAAACAATGCATACTTTATTTTTATATTGTGTATTATTGTATGTACAGTGTATATTGTTATATATATAGTATTATTTGTATCTAGTCGGGCTCTTATATTTGTGTACCAATATGATTTATATAAGTTGCTTCGTACTTGAACGAACGTTATTGGGTTGTTCCTGTTTACGAACTACTGATGCTTTGTTGCAACACTCGATGGGAAGAGTATTTTTATTTTTATTTATTTATTTATTTATGTATCTAACAAATTGTAAACGCGGTTCATTAACTCGCATAAATGTACTTCCAAACATTATCTTTTGTACATATCAGACGTTATGAATAAACAAGAAAATCCTATATGTTAAAAGAGCATATTTTCTATTATTCTCCAACACACCTATCCGTCATATCTAATAGTTTTAAACGATTTTGAAATTTTGTCACTATCATAATTGCTGAATTTTGTCCAAATCTAAAATCAGGAAGAAAGAGTCAAGTATGACACTTGAATAAGTATTGACCTTCAATAAACGAACTGCATTTGAAATCATCGAATTTGTTTTTTAATTATTTACCTTTCTTTCTATAAAATTATAGAAACCCAGAGTTCATAATGATCGCATGCGCCGATTATACGCTTTCAATGAGCCGATCTAATTTTACACGCGCAGGCCGCTGCACTGTGTGCAACAACTCGAATCTCTCGACGTGATACCTGACGATGTGATCTAAGAATAGGTGTCGGAGCCTTTAGATTCGCGAGCGAGAGCAAGAGATTGTGTCTGCAACAAAATCAGTGCTGGGTTTCACACGACAGACAGCTATTTCATTGCGTTTTACGAAAGATAAGACGGATAGATAGAATGGACGGAAAGCCGGCGAACAAAGCCGCTAATGCCAAAAAGTACGAGTTGGCTTACTCAGATGTGCTGGGAAGGTATGTCAGTCGTTTGGAGTTTAATGAGCGGACGTTTATTGCGTGTAGCGCGCGGAGGCGGTGTCTAATTGCTACGTGATTGATGATGAGCATCGTTTTATTTCTACTGATTTTTAAATTAATTTTTTACATCAGTTGAGCGTATATATTTTACTCCTGTCCAATTCGATCGAATTTAAATACTATATATTTGTCAATAATAATAATTTGACACATTGATTATCAGCGTTTTTCTTACGTAATGTATTCGCTACAAAGTAGCTTGAAAGGTATTATTATAATAGTCAGACACCTTAAAATCGAAAATAAAAAAATCCCGATTAATCCAAAAGAAGATAATAATCGGATAAAACTTTCTATTAAAAACTCGTATAACCTATGCAGATACTTAGTAGCAGCGAAGAATCTATCCGCAGGCGAGGTGATATTCCGTGAGGATGCCCTGGTAGTCGGGCCAGCGATGTTCGCCACCGACGTATTTTGCTTCGGCTGTATGCGACCGTTACCAGGCTATCTCTCCAGTAAAATTCGCTACACCTGCTCCAAATGCAACGTCGCTCCGCTCTGTAGTCCAGCTTGCGAGGTATACTCATCCAGGTGTTTTCTCAAAAGTGTTCTCATCATTTATCATGAACCGAGTGATGTGATGCCTTGCAGGAATCGGGACTTCACTCGACGTCAGAGTGCGATCTTTTGCGGGAGAAAAGAGACCTGATATCGGATAACATGGAAGACCTGGTGCACATTTTGATTCACCTGAAACTCTGGCTCATCAAGTCTACTGGAAGTCAGGACGATGTCTGGGAGAGACTTTCAAAAATGGAAGCTCACGTGAACCAGAGACGAGGCAGTGAAGTCTGGTTCGAGCGCGAGGCGAACGTCGTCGACGTAAGTACATAATACTATTTTTTTTTTTTAAATATTTCACAGTAAATATGCACAGGTCTTCCGAAGGTTCGGCCTGGTAAAGTCGGAGAACGAAGCTGAGCTGGTCCAATGGCTTTGTGGGGTCCTCGACGTAAATAGCTTCGAGTTGCGGACTCCAGTGACGGGTTTGGATGGGAATAACGGAGCCCCCCTGCTGAGAGGTCTCTTCCTGGAGGCCGCGCTTATGGCTCACTCGTGTCGTGGAACGGCACACATCGCTGTCGACGACCGATTCCAGATGACTGTGTACGCCGCTGTACCCATACCAGCCGGAGAGACCATCACGTTCAATTACACGTCCTCCCTCTTGGTTAGCTTTATGTGCGCTTGCGCTATATATATATGCGACTCTGTGACGTCCCTATTATATATATTATGTGCAGTCAATCGTGATATATGTATAGATGATGGTATCATGTGGAGCTTGCGATCTTACTTGCATGTGCTTGCGAGGCTGTAGAGTGTTTTTTGTTGTTGTTGTTGTTGTTGCCGTTGCAAACTTTTACGATATTTTCATTTGTGTAATGTAGGAAACTGGATATGACATTTTTATATAAGTAATTATTATTATTGCTGCTTGAATTTAAGTCGTGGAGAGTCGATAACTGTCTTTAAAATTTAATTAAAGGAAAAAAAGTTAATTATTACGTGACTAATGTTGTACGTAAAAATCTGCTTTTATCAAGATAAAAGAGACGAACGAATAATATAAATTTGTTACCAGGGCTCGATAGAGAGACAGGAGCACCTGCAAGTAGGCAAGTACTTCCGCTGCGAGTGCAGCATGTGCGTCGACCCTCTGGAAGACGGCTCATACGTCAGCTGCTTATTATGTCCTCGATGTAAAAAAGACTACGTGGCTATTCAAAATGCCCGGGATAAGGATCCTTATGGTCGTAAAACCAAGTGGCAGTGCCGCAAGTGCAAGAGGATATTCAGAGGCTGTCTTATAAAGAGCACGATCGACATCGGTAAGGATCTGATAAACGACATCGACGATGGAAATTACAAGGTTTGCGATTCTATTTCAGATTCGAATTTATCGTAAGGTTGAGCCTTTTATTTATTCAAATATGCCTATTATATTAGGCGATGGAGAGTTTACTCGACAGGCTGTCCAGTACCTTCCACACGAACCACTTCGTCATGCTGACTCTGAAACAAAAGGTCCTCGCCGTCTACCGCAAAGAAGTGAGCAACCTCAACCCCCAGAGGAAAATCTTGCAAAAGATGCTGGAAATCGGCAAGGAAGTAGTCGACGTCCTGGAGATCGTCGAGCCCGGCATATCGAGACTGAAAGGTCATATCCACACACACATCTATCACTTATACCTAACAAATTTTCAACAACAACAAAAATCTCATATTTCAGGAATACTACTCTACGAAATGCACTTACCGATCGCGATTCTAGCCAACCGATCGTACGCCTCGCGCGAAATAACAGCTGAGCGTCTGGTCTCCTGCTTGGAAGAGTCGCGGGCTTGTCTGAAACGTTCGCTACAGATGTTACTTTTGGAGCCGGCGAGCACACCAGAGGGTATGTTGGCTAAACGTGCTCTCCAGGAGATGAAACACCTCGCGCAAAATATCGTCGATGCGCGAGTTCTGCAGTTGCAGCAGCAGCAGCAGCAACAGCAGCAGACCTCCCAGCAGGAGGACAGTAGCAAGAAACCCGTGAGAAGAGGAAGCCACAGGCAGAGCAAGAATCGAAATAGAATCAAGTGATGTGTGGGATATAATTATATGTTTCTTTAAATGTGGGAATGATAATATATGCGACTGTGTTTTGTAAACATAAGAGTTGGTGTATACTTTTATATAATTATAATAATTGTTGATAGGTGAATAAATAATTATGAAAATCTCGTAATTTTGCACAGTTTTATACTCGGCTGCAGCTTTTTACCTGTGATGAGTTGTAAAATAAAAACTTATCTTCGATTGTTATGATTATAATAAACTATAACAATATTTTAATGATTCGTACAATGAGTAGCAATAGTTGAGGATTTATTATTGAACTAGTACAAGCAGAGAATAGTTTTTACCATAATTGATTATATAATTATCGCTCAACAAACTAATACAAAATTCAAATCACCTGCCGGAGACCTGGGAAAAGCGGGCTTTGTAATCAGCGCCACCTGTCGGCGCGATGTATGCGCCACACACCGCGATTTTCCCCGAAAATTTCTTTCCTCTCTTTTTGTGTCTGCCAAATGTTTTGTTACAAAAAGAAACGTCGATGTGCAACGTTAAAGGACAATTCTAGTCGGTAAGAGATTGATTTGAAAAACCCGTGAGAACAAGCCTCTTGCAAGACAGATATGCGCCCGCGAGTTTTGTATGAACTTAACCTCGTTTTCCAAAGAAACATACATAAACATTGCAAATATATATTGTAGTACTAACATCATCACTGTTTAAACAAAACAAACCAAATGAACACACATCAATGAGATATCCTCCGAGTGGTAACCGCATTTATATTAATTCTCACACCTGCTGCACGACATGTAACTAATACACCACTATGTTCTCTAATTCTTGGAAAAATTCCTTCTTTTCAGTTAATACGTTTTTTCTTTAAAAACCGCATCAAAATGATTGATCAAAATATAATTGTGATGTGCTTTTTGGTATGCCTAGCAGTAGTATTTAATTTTTCATTGCATCGTATTGAGGAGGGCCATGTAGGAGTTTATTTTCGAGTAAGTTAAAATAGCTATTCCTTCTTTGCACTACTGACGTCAGTATATGTGTGCCTAAAATATTTTGAAACACGATTAATTTGTATTCCCAGGGTGGAGCACTGCTGCCTCAAGTTAGCAGCCCAGGTTTCCACATGATGATACCGCTATTAACAACCTTCAGGGCTGTTCAAGTGACTTTGCAAACTGACGAAGTCAAAAATGTTCCTTGCGGAACTAGCGGAGGTGTCATGATCTATTTTGATCGTATTGAAGTTGTAAATATTCTAAATGCAAATAGTGGTACGTATATTGATGTAGATTAATACCTGCTTTACATTTGAATGAAAATAAATTAATTGTAATTTTTTACAGTGTACAATATGGTTAGAAACTACACAGCAGACTACGACCGATCTTTGATATTCAACAAAGTTCACCACGAGTTAAATCAATTTTGTTCAGTCCATACTTTGCACGAGGTTTATATCGATCTATTTGATCAAATCGATGAGAACCTCAAGACTGCTTTGCAAAGGGATTTAAATGAAATGGCTCCTGGTCTAAGCATCTTAGCAGTAAGAGTAACCAAGCCTAAGATTCCTGAGACAATCAGGAAAAATTATGAACTGATGTAACTAAAAAATTTCACTTATAAATTCTATCATTCTTATCCTTGCACTTTTAAAAATGATTTATACACTTTAGGGAGGCAGAGAAGACTAAACTGTTGATTTCTACGCAGCATCAGAAAGTAGTTGAAAAAGATGCTGAGACTGACAGAAAGAAGGCAATTATTGAAGCTGAGAAAGAAGCTCAAGTAGCTAAAATTCAATACAATCAAAAAATTATGGAGAAAGAATCTCTCCAGCGTATGGCAGCAATTGAAGATGAAATGCATTTAGCTAGAGAAAAAAGTCGTTCAGATGCTGATTATTACCAAATGGCAAGACAGGCTGAAGCTAACAAATTATTGCTGTCAAAGGAGTATTTGGAACTAGAAAAATACAAATCATTGTCACAAAATGCTAAAGTGTACTATGGGCAGGATATACCAAAAATGTTTGCATTAGGAGGCTGCTCAAATAATGCAAATTTAGGATCTTCTATAAATCGGGTTTCCAGCGAAAAAGATGAAAATTATAATGAGTAATTTATTCAAAAGATTTGAATTGAACTGAATTATTCCCGTATTTTGTAGGTAACTGATGATTGAATTGCAAGCGTTGACATGCACATCAATGACCTTTAGTTATTTTATTTAAATCTAAGACAAGTTTGATATGCTTGAAATTATTTAATTGTACCAGTTATTTAATAATGATTGTGAGAAAGTTTGTTATTTATAGTTTTCTAGTATTGTAAATTGTACAGTTATTGAATACAAGCCTACAATATACTTAATTATTATAAAATACCAATATTTATTATACTTCACCAAGGTTTAAGAATAAAGTGGCAAGTTTAGTATGCTTGCTGATATGGTTTTTTTTAACTCTAAATAGTCTTTATAATAATACTTCATAAATCTACCTAAGCGAATCACTTATTATTTTATTAATTTTCATAGTTTTAATTTTACTTATCTTTTAATAAGTATTATTTATTGAATTAATAAAAGTTACGGGAAAGTGCTACGGCAATTTTAATTCTCATTTCAGATTTCAGATAGAGAAAAAAAACTAGATCTAGTAACTTTGCTTGTCAGTTGCGGAAACGTGACGCATTTGCGTTTTCTTCGTTGCACTTTGGTAATTTGGTTTATCGTGATTTAATCACGTACTTGCCTGCTGATCTGTCAAAAGTTTTAACTTCGAATATCAAGTTTTTATTCGAAAACAACAAAGTGTTAAACAACAGAAATCTACAAAATGACGGCTGTAAGTAACACTAAATACCAATTCTTACTTTAGAACGAAAGGGAAATCAGTACTTGTTATCTTAAGTTTGAGGTTATAAAATTATTTTCTGTTTGTAAAAAATTATCTATAATATATCACTTGATGTTTAGATAATATATTATTAGTCATAAGCTAATAACCATGATTCTTCATAAATTTTCATAAAATCAAAATGTTTTGTTTTAGGATTTAAAGAAGTTCTTGCATGGCCTACTGAATCGAGTTGAAGGGTTGCATAGTATTTTGATAACAGATAGGGATGGAGTACCAGCTGTATTTGTAGCTAATGAAAAGGCTCCAGAACTAGCAATGAGAGCAAGTTTTCTATCTACTTTTGGAATGGCTACCGATCAAGGAAGTAAGCTTGGTCTTGGAAAAAATAACACAATTATCTGCATGTACAGCAGTTATCAGGTACATACATAAAATGAAATTATCTTAAATTCTATACTCTTAGTAACAAATATCAATTAACATATTTATTTTGTAACAAACAGGTAGTACAAATGAATAAACTACCTCTAGTAGTGAGCTTTATTGCTAGTCATGATTGCAATACTGGACATATTCTGGATTTGGAGAAGAAGATCGACCCTGTGCTCAGTCAACTGAAAAATGCTGTTGCGGATGCCTGATGGTTACCTGTGGTTCACTATGGGTGATAATTAATGCAACATCTGTCAAAAAGTGCATTGTGATAATATAAGACTTGGATGTTGCTGTGTATAACTAATCCAGTAATACAAGAAGAAACAGCACTGATGTTTTGTTTTTAGACAAATTTTCTTGTCTGACAGTGCAAAATATTTTCCAAGGAAGGAAGTATGTCTTGATGACTGTAAGTTTATTTTGTATATTGAAAATGAGATGATTGAAATATGATGTTGAGACAAAATCTATGATAATAATTAAAAGTAATTGTTTGTACACTATTTTTAAAAACAGATAAGAATATATTTAATGTTTTTTTGCTTTATAAATTTTACATATACATGATAATTCATATTATAGTGGAAAAAATTTAGAAAAATATTACAAATACACTTGTAGCAAAAAGTAAACACATTGTGCTCTGACCATGGCTCTCTGTAAATACAAAAGTTTAACAAATATTCTCAAAGTATTGATAATCACAGCTCATACAGCAAAGGCTTGCCCTCGAAACCATTGAGTATATTTTGAACGGCCGCGAGTGCCATGTCGTTTCGGGTTTCCACAGTTTGACTGCCCATGTGGGGAATGATCACTGTAAATATAAAAGAATGAATATGATAGTCTTTGTATACATTTTATGATAACCAAATGGATAAAAATATATATGCTACGCAAATGAACTGTAAGTGCGAGTTTTAAAATATATCTCTCAATTTTCTCATCCCTATTGCAGCGATTAAATATTCGTGCTCACCAGCATTGGGAAGTTTCAAAAGTTCGTGATCGACGGGAAGTGGTTCCGGGTCGGTGACGTCGAGACCAGCGGCGAAGATCGTCTTGTTCTTCAAGGCCCTAACGAGCGCATCTGTATCGACGGTCTTGCCTCTGCCGATGTTCACAAAGACGGAAGTTTTTTTCATTTTCTTGAAAGCATCATCACCAAACATCTTATCGGTTTCTTGGGTCAGAGGTACACAAGAAATCACAAAGTCACTCTCCTTCAGGAGAGTGTCCAGACTTACGAATTCAGCGCCAAGATCGTCACCTACAGTGCAACATAAAAGTTTTAATTCACCCCGTTTTATGTGCTGTCCGCTTTTAAAATTTATAATACTTACCGGCCTTTTTTCTGGAATGACCGGTGTAGACGAACTTTCTAATCTCGAAGGCTTTCAGTCTCTTGACGATTTCCTCGCCAATATTGCCGAGACCAACGATTCCAACGGTTTTGTTGCGTAAATCGTGGCCCAATAGCCATTGGAATCCATTTTCAACTTTTCCTCTGCAAAACGTTATACCAATTAACCACTGCTTTCATTTTAAATTTAAAAAAATGCATAAGACGTTCGATGCAAGTCTCACTGTTCTAGTAGTTTTCGTCCCTCGTGAGCGCGCCTGGCTGCGCCTAAAAGCAGGAAAATCGCGGTTTCGGCGACTGCGGCCGACAAGACCTTCGGTGCATGTCCGACTTTGATGCCACGCTTCTTTATTTCCGGAATGTTCATGTGGTCGTAGCCGGCCGATGGTGTCGAGATTATCTTCAGCCTGGTTCCTACAATAATATTTTTTATTTAAATGGTGCATCAAAGTTCTTTTATTTTTGACAATTATCAGTGCAATTTTTACCCGCAGCATTGAGGAAATCTGCGTCGATGTGGATTTTACCCAGAAGAGCGTCATATTCCGGCAGAACTTTCAAAACTTCGGCTTCCGTGGGCCAGTTTGGTTTTAATACTGTTACATCGCACCTGCGAAGAAAATATTAAACCTCGTATTTTGCATCAGAGTTATTGTATGAATACCGTTTTGCAGTTGCAAAAATCATTTCTTTTAGTTTGTTAATTTCAAATATACGATTCCACGTCCAGATTATAAAAACATGATTACATGAGAAATCACATGCTATCGTTATCGGCTGTAATCTCACGAACAGTGTGTTTACACACCTGATCGTAGAGATAAGCCACAAAGTGTTATTATAAAACAATTATGCACTGTTACTTACAATTATACAAACTATGCAGTCATTTAAGTATTATGTTCAAAATGAGAAAAAAAAATTGAAAAACGCACTTTGTCTTTAACAAATCGATGGCGACCTGCGGCATGTCGTTTTGCACAACTAATACTCGTGGCTTTCCGCTCATGTTGTCAGCAGCTCGACAGGCAACTGTACAATACCAAAATGAGAAAAATAATTGAAAAACGTACTTTGTTTTCAACAAATCGACGGCGACCTGCGGGGTATCGTTGTGCGCAACCAAAACTCGTGGTTTTCCGCTCATCTTGTTAGCAGCTCGACCGGCAACTGATGTTGTACAAAACCATTGGGTGCGAAAGCGGAGATAGTGAGAAACGCACAGCTTCATTCTCTTATATAACAATGCTGGAGATTTCACGCGCAGGCGCGTGCATTATTAGTTTTGAATGAGTTTTGATAAGGCTGCTTGCCTTTTACAAACATTGACGTAATTTTATGATGTATTAAAATAACGCATTTCTTCACGAAATATTTATAATTTTATGATGACTTGTTATTAAATTATAAGCATTTAGAGCTAACGTAAAAAAATTGCATGGAGCTAAAGAATTTTTTAATTTTTAATAAGTCATAAAATTACGTGATAAAACGATCGAAATTAATACGTAACAAATTGATATAAAAAATCACACGTAAAAATTACGTGAAGAAATTTTATCAGACGCGATAGCGTGTGGTGGTGTGTTAAAAAATACCGTTTAATAGACATTATCTTTTGGTTCGTATCAGTAGATCGATTCCTAAGTTCATATGGTTTCTGCAGTGGAAATGACTAGCGTATAGCCGTATAATAATACTCTGAAATGCTTGTTTGTTTTCAATTTTCATGATATGTTGCGATACATTTAGGCTACTATTTTTGTGTGGTTTAAGTTTGAAACCACATATAATGGTTCCCCTTTTCTTGTTTCTCTTAATAGGAGAGAAGTGGGTTTTAGAATAAATCAAAGATAAATCAAAGTTCTTTACGTATAAACACAATAATTAATAATTTTAAAATTCTCAATTAGAAGCGAACTTCAAATCTTTTTCATATTAAACGATTGCAATTAATAAGCAACACCACGAAACAGCATATTCAATAAATCAAATCATTTAATGTTCACAAATGTTATCATTTAAAGACGATAATAAAGTTCTTTGTCTGCTGCACACGGATTGTCACTGCAGTGTAATGCAGTTTCAATGATTTTTCTTATACTCCGCATTGTGTCTTTTTGCTCTCTTTTTTTTCTAGAGCTTACGTTACGGTCGCAGTACGATTTCGTATTAAACTATAGTCTAGGAAAAAAACGCCTATATACACACAATATACGCCCGCAACGGCCTTACATTTTATGAGATTATGACACGCATGCGACTTCTTTCCGTTCATGTTTCGTTGATGGATTCATACTGACGGTACATTTCTGTGAGTGATGTATAACACGTATACGCTAAAATTATTCCAACAGTCAATTCTCGTAGCCGTCGCACTTATTTTACTATAAAATATAGGTATTACATCTATTGTTAAAAATAAATCCACAAAATTTAGCTTACAACACCGAAACTGATTTGAAAAAAATTATACTCTCAAATAAACTAGCATAAATCGTATGCAAAACACGCGCTTTATACACAACTAGCCTTATATAGTGGAATAACTAAACGGTTTACATTAATGTTACATGTCTCTCGGCTAAAATTAATTGATTATCCGAGTTAAATATTTCCTCTTTTACTTACAGCGAACAGGAGTACATGAGACGAGTGTCGCAGCTCTATAGTTGTGTCCCTCGCTAGACAGAAACCGATAAAGTTATCAGTAAGTCATATTATTTAAAGAATTGACTGGGTGTGCTTTACCCGCATACACCCACTTTTACACCTCCTTCAAGATAAAAAGAAATTATCTTCAAAGCTCGAGTCCGTATATATAAAAACGAGCTGCACGAGAGACTTCACGTATAGGCATTATAGCCGCCGACGTCGGGCGAATAAACGCGAGTCATCATCCGAGAACGTTACGAGTATCAGGCGACTAGAATCGTACTCGAGGTGTGCCTTTTGAATCGATTGCATGTGTGTGTGTGTGTGTGTGTGTGTGTAGGATATATAGATTGTAGCTCGTCGACGAGTTTATATGGACGTCGGAAAAATGTATATAGTTACGAGAGCGTTGCGTTCTATATGTATTATACACGTATTTGTATTGCGTGATATGTTATAGCTGTATGTATATAATACGAGCGTGATAGACTGCATGCAATATAAGCTGGAAACTCAAGACTATATTAGGAAAATATCAAAAGTCGTAGGAGGAGCTGCTCGTTGTTCGCGCGCACGAGGTGTAGCTGGATCGAACGCGATATATATTATTGTATCTGATGAGAGCTTGCGAGAGCTTGAAATTTGATTTTTTTTTATAAGTGATTTGTAATGAATGCATTTATACTTGTTAACAAATATTTATAAGAAAAGAGTACAACCATATAATAAATAATTTTTGTAATTATGTTATATTAATTTTTTTTCTTGAGAATAGATTAAAAAGATATAAAATTATCGTCTTTTGGATATAATAAGGCAAATTTTTAACTCTACTATGGTAGTCGTAGTAGAGGTGAATAGAAGGTATCAGGTATGTATATGTATATTGCCGGTAACCGTTGAATATATTATATTAACATGTAAAACTTTGAATATAATGTATTAAAATTTTTGAAAAATAAGAATTAAAACAAAACAAGATCCAAGCGCCTACGACTGCGTATTTTATTTCAGAATACAGGTATAATACCTATGTCGTGCAGTTCTATTCAATTTGGACTTAACAAAAAGTTTAATTCAAGGCTGTCCATAATTAAACTTGAATGTCAATCAACAAAAAAGAATGCCAACATAGTACAGCCAGTTTTCAAAAAATACGCGTCGAGGACTTCTAGTCTTTCATTATTTTTAGCTTAGCTGAAAATCATTGAGGAAGTAGTTTTTCAATCTCCCGCCGCTCTCCACTAATATAATAATATTACAAAACTTCAAAAACAATACAAAAAACACTAAATAACGCAGAAAATAGCGTTATCTAGTTAATGAAATTTAAAAATTTGCTGAAGGACTGAAATTCGAAGGTTTCGCTCTCAAAGCTGAAACCTAAATGTGAAAGTGCTTTATACCGCAGCTATATATACCTATACTTTTCTAAAATACGTTTGCTGGATGACTGCATGCGTATTTCTATACACTATATGAGTATTTCTAGCTATATATGTGATGATAAATATACCTATAGATTATGCATAGACTCGCGTTCACGTCACTCACGCGTAGCGGCATTCGCGCAATAGAACCTCATGTGTACTGATGGTTGGCATCCGTGAACATTTCAAAGCACAACGGTATGAAGAAATTTCGACTGAATTCTTAAGGCTCGTGTTTATTATTTACGCTTAAACAATTTGCCGCATGAAGGCTGACGATAAGGTGAGTAAATCGAATCCTGCATCACGTTTTCATTGAATTTTCGCAGCTATTTGAACTTGAGGTGTCAAACGAGAGTAAATAGAGCGGCGGATGTCCTAGAAATTTGAGGTTATATCGTCTAACTTCAAACATTATGTCATTACTAAATTTACTCTGAATCTAAACCAGTGCGCATTGAAATTCGTTCTGTGCAAGTGTATTTTTATTCTGACGGGAATTATTTTTCTTCGTTTCAGCATAAAGATGCGCGTGTCACCTCAAAGGCTGATCATCCCACTGCTGGCAAGTTTTTCATTAACGGGTGCTGCAGTTGTACTGCTGTATTTTATAAATAAAAGGGTAAATAATTAATTTTCAATTGGATACTTTCACAAATTTCAATTGACAATATTACAATGATCCCATCGCTATAAATCATTAATTTTCTAGAAAAATGACGAAGAACAAAACATCAAAAACAAGAGATTTGAACAAAACTCTGTGGAAGTCGTTGTTCCTCGTCAATTTGTTCCTGTAATCATTGGAAGAGGCGGTACAATGATTCAAAGTATTCAACAGAGCACCAACACTAAAATTAGGTTTAGAGAAGAAAGCGATGTAGATTTACTTGAACGAGTATGCGTCATAATTGGAAGTCTAGAAAATATCAAACTTGCAGAAGAAAAGATTAAAGCCATATTAAATAATCAGCCGATAATCGAAACATACGAAACATGGGTTCCGCAAAGGTCTATTGCCAAAATGATGGAGAGAGGGGGAGAGATACTCAACCACATACAGAACTCATCGAATGCAAAAATTATTTTAGAAAGTTCCCATAATGTTGCTGATTCAGGTATGGTATACAAATTACATATACGAAAGTTGAATATTTATAGTAGTTTTAAAATAATAATTCTGTTCACAGATGCCAAGAAGAGAGTCATTATAAAAGGCACAGCAGAACAAATTGCTAATGCTCTTTTGCAAATTGAAGACAAAATAAGAGAGGATAAAGAGGCAAAGGCAAAAGCTGAGTCAAGCACACTTACCAGAGTTCCTAGAATTAAAACTTCACCTCCACCACAAGCCATTACACCGGATAACAGTCCAAAAGATTCAAATTATTCGAAAGAAATATTTGGTAATCCAGGTGAGAGCCAAATCTAACAACATTCACATCACTCAAATTCATATTAATAAGAAGAAACTAATTTAATTTTCTATTTCAGCCAATGAAGGCTTAATGGAAGTCTTTGTTTGTTCTGTGGAAAACCCAAGTCAATTTTATATTCAGGTTATTGGTCCTACTAATGCCAAACTAGATCCACTGGTAAAGGATATGACTGAATATTATGAATCTGAGGAAAACAGAGAAATCCATGCCTTGACAAATGTTGGTAACAGCGATAATTCTTGTATCTTATTATTTTTACAATTGAATTTTTTATATTCAATTTTCACCTTTATAGATTACTGTGGGACAAATGGTGGCAGCCAAATTTTCTATTGATAACAAATGGTACAGAGGCGAAATCGTAGCGAAGCTTGAAGATCAGCTGTACGACGTGTACTTCGTTGATTTCGGTGATCAAGACAAGGTAGAAGAGAAACACATTTTTGAATTACGCACAGACTTCCTTAGCCTCAGAGTTCAGGCTATCGAGTGCTCTCTGGCAGGTGTCAAACCTCGGTAAGTTTTTCAAATACTTTTTCTGAATTTTCTTTATTTTCACTAACAAATAATTTTGCAAAAATATACTCTTAAGCGTTAAGTTATGCGATTCCACGTTCACAAATGCTCAAATATATTTACAATTCAATCAGTCACGTTGTTCAGTACTGGTAAAATATATATATATATATATATGTACAATCAATTGCTCAATTCGCTGTCGTTCATACTGGATCTCGAGCTTCCCATTCCAGCTTCGCAGACTTCGTTGAACAACTCGGGATTGACCTGCTCCATCATTTTCCACGCAAAGTTTTTGGTAATGCTCATTGCATTCTCTTCGCAGTAAGCTAGACCGGCTCTCTTCAGAATGTCACAACCGAATTCATCTGCCAACAACAAGCGGGATGCTACATTTTCGGGCGTTATCGTTTCGGTCAAGCTTCTCTCGCAGTGCTCTTTCAATCCTGAAATAAACAAAGCCATCAGCGAGGTCAATTTAAAATCAAATATAGTTTATCATATAGAATCGTACCTTGTAACCGAAATCTTATCGCAAGAGCAAGCATCTGAGGCGCTAATTGATCCAAATTATCGACGTGGTCGGAGTAAATGTAACGCAACAACTCTTCTACAACATCTCTCGATAAATCCATCAATTCTAATTTGTACTTAATCTACACAGAAACAATAATAAATGGCACTTTATATAGGACGCTCGTCAATCACGTGAATCGGTATGATGTATGCAATTCGAAAAAAAGGTCAGTGCTGTATTTAGTCACTCTCGTATATTCGATAAAATAAAGTATACGTTTTTATTTTCTAAATGATATACAATCCGCCGCTCGTGAAGTATTATATGGCACCACATCAGCTTTAGTTATAGCTTATTATTACAACATACAATTCCCTCGAAGTTAAAAAGCGCTAGCTGGTATATAGTCACAAAAAGAGTAAGCAGAGGGGGTGTTAATGACTTAGCCATTAGATTCCACACTTACAGCTCAAGGTATATGTGCGAAACGAATGACCTCGTCGATTTTAAAGAGTTAAACCAAACAAAACCGTGCTTCCAAAAGAACAAAAAAAAAATGCGAAATCAAAAACCAAGCACACTCAGGAATCGCGTTGAACAAGCGCTTCCTTGTCCTCATTCAGACGTACGTCGGCATTGTTGTTGTTGTTATTCGAGTGAGTATTCTCCTGGTTCTCCTCTTTTTCATCTTGTGCCGTTGGCTCGATCGTTCGGATCATGCTCGCGAGAACGTCGCTACGGGCTGCTATCACACAGCTGTGCACCGGGATCTCCGACGACTTTTTCTCGTCCTCCATTGAGCAAATCAGCTTCGTATCCGCGACCTGAGGATGTTTGAGTAATTTTGCCATGTCCTGTGAAAAAAAAGTTTTACGTGGAATTCCTTGATCCTAATCGAATATGTAAATGGAAGCGATAACAGCACTGTTGACACAGTTTCGATGCTAAATTAATTTTGTCGAACGCCGATAAAGAGATAAGTCTAGTAATCGCGCGATTTTGAGATTTTGACGTGCAGACTGTCAACAACACATTTTCCCACTTAGATAAAAAGAAGCGAATTATATTACTCCCTCGTATTAGGAAAGCTTCTAATTCGCATAAGCTCCACTGGGTCTAGATAAAACCGGTTAAAAAGCTCTCCTCGAAGATTTTAATTCGATATAATAGCCGCAATAATCATCACGAAGATGATAATAATAATAGCAGTCTCACATAGGCATTATTGTATATAGATCGCGAAGGAAATTGAAATATCCCCACCTGTGACAAGCTATGCTTCTCGCTCTCGCACTGTATGATCTGTATCTTGACCATGACGCGTAGCTCGCCGTTATTCTTGAGATGTCGCTCGACGATCGACAGGTCCCTGTAGCCAAGGGAAATTATGTCGGAGCTCGAGCGTAGCTCAAGAATCGTCCTGCTGACGTTGCAGTATTCCCAGTAATTCACGTCGGCGTTGAAAACCGCGAATTGAAAGCGAATCTTCGCTTGCTCTACTTCTTCCACGTTGCAGTTTAAGATGTTTAGGCACAGCACCACCGGATTGGTTATTCTCTTTCCTGAAAATTTTAATACGCGTCAATAATTACGTTCGATTATATATTATTCGAGATTTGTCGATGCAAATTCTAATTTAATTTTACTAAATAACGGCAATGATTGACGTGCGCATATAAATATATATAGATATACGCGCTGGTCATCAACGAAAGTGCTCATTTTCGAGCAGCCCCATCAGCAGTTATTGCCACTTGTCCCGTCATTTTCAATAATGAACCTCCCAACGCGTCATCGTCATCCCCGTTGGCTTTTCGCGTTATTACGGCCCTTCAAAATCTCAATCAAGCTCCCTATTGAAAAATGTACAATTGAACTCGATATACAATATGTATGTACCTTCAGGGCCCTTCCAAAATCTAATGGACAGATTCCAAGAGCTGTGGATGCCGTTGACGTTGAGGTCGAAGCTCGGGCTGTCGAAGCTGTGCTTCTTAGATATAGTCTTCTTGTAGTTCGGTATCGGCCAAGTGTACTTGAAGATCACGTCCGAGACTGTCGGGACCAGTAGTTCCATCTCGAGATATATAGCGGTTAAACTTGGATTCCCTGCTTATGTATCTCCGGCAGCATGTCTGCAGCAGTTTATACAATAACAACGCGTGCGTGCATATAAGAGAGCCAGTGCATATGTACAGCGAGTTTATAAATACAAGTTCGATGCTTGAGATTAGACTGTATATATACTGGAGGATTTTAAGGCTGCAATTTGTACTTGCGGAACTGTGCTTCGACGCGTCGTATCGAGCAGCCCAGATCTCTTTGTATAATTGCGGACGAAGCGTTTATAGGGGATCGTTATTGCGGTTTTGGGTTATACAGGCTTTTGTAGGACATATATATGTACATTGGCTATTATTGGTATTATTCTCTCTCTCTCGTGTGTGTGTGTGTGTGTGTGTGTGTGTGTGTGTGTGTGTGTGTGTGTGTATTCTACGTTCTCGAATCAAAAGTTTGGCACACGGAGGATGTAATTCTATGTAACGAGAGATCAAAGCGCATCAGCCTCGCAAAGAGCTCGCGCGTAAACAAGAAAGAAGCATCAAAGAATAATCAAGCCGAGCCGCGCTAACTCTCGGGGGCGTCCGAATTAGGCTCTATATACTCTAGGTATACACACCGAGGAAGCTTTGCCTAATCAATCGAGCGAATTTTCAACGCGTCCTATATATACATAGCAAGGAAGCTAATTACTTTCTCGTGCACGCGCATCTCTGATAATGTATATAATACTTGCGCGCATAGGATTTGCGCCGCTGATGGGATTATTTGCGACCCGGAAGCTATATGAGACGAGCTTTATACGCGTGTGATGTCATGTAAATTGCAGAGCTTGTCGTATCGCGTACGATTAGCGCGTGATGTGTGTGTGTACTATTGAATAAAATTATTGTGACACATTAACGCTTAACGTTAGTGAAATTTCTCTTGATACATTTGTAAGCCCGTATACTTCTCGGGTCAGTGTCCCGCGTGTCAAACCGTTACTTCACACAACGCCCGAAATTTTTTTCTATTCTTCAGCGAGATACAATAGAGCTACGCTTGAAGTAGAGTCGCGCGAGAGAATAGCTGCGATAGGGGAAATTGTCTATTTTTATTCTCCGGACGATAAACCAGAGTCTGAATTTGGCTCGAGCTCTTTACAATTGATCGCTACTGAATTTTTCAAATAACATTTTAACAAAGCCCTGTCAGGCACTTCAGCCGAAAAATATCCGATTGAGAGCCTCAATAAAACGAGTAAATATACTCTAAGGAGAAAGACATCGCGTGCGTATACATATACAC
Organism: Cecidostiba fungosa; assembly: GCA_900474305.1. Classification (NCBI taxonomy): domain Eukaryota; kingdom Metazoa; phylum Arthropoda; class Insecta; order Hymenoptera; family Pteromalidae; genus Cecidostiba; species Cecidostiba fungosa. The sequence continues at coordinate 52,791 of UCOJ01000241.1, read as the reverse complement.
ATCAGAGATCTGTATGTGAACTCAGGGGGATAGCTAGAACTGGGTCGCGGTTATACGGAGATCGAATCGACTGCAACGCAAACAGACTCGTTGGGTTAATCGCTGTCTAATTGATACTGGGCGAAACTCGCACTATAGCTCTATATATACGCGTATGGATAACACACCGTTTATATAGGTACATGCGAATGAAGACGCATCACGACTCGATTGCTTCCACGTGAGAAGTAGCTTCCCCGGGTATATGTGTGCCGTATCCGTTGGGGTTTCGATCTGTCTGACTCTGGTATTAAACATATATATCACACAGCGCGTGAGAAAGCAGTAAAATTTTCGTAATTTGTCGCGCAATAATTAAAAATTGTTTGTGGGCCATGATGCACATTATACACATAATACAGGTGACTCAGAATGCATATCGCTTGCAAGCTGCACGAATACGTAATTTCGCACGTTATATTGTCATTCTATTTACGAGACAGAGACTGGACTTTAGTATTTTGTTTTTCGGCGCCGAATTCAAATTCATCGCTCACACTTAATTTACGACGCCCACTCGCGGGTATCTGCATAATCCCCTATAAATACACCTGACCCTCGAGTACATACGGAATTTACGAAGCTGTTAAATATAAACCGTCGCCTGGAATAATCACGTCGATATACTATCTCCTATATATGATGTTAAAGTATGCGTACGCGATTATATCGCCGGCGAGATTAATCGACTCTACATAATACACGAGCGCGGGACAGTATAAATTCGACTTTAATAATAATTTCGTTTTGTACAACAATGTATACCGCACACGCCGAAGTATCATAACGAGAACTAGTCGGTAAACAATGCCTCCGCTTAAAAATTCCTACGCAAGAAACATTCAGCTCAAGGAGACTACTCGGTAATGTAATCGTAAACTCTATTACAGTAAAAACACGCGAGTAGGCACAGGTATTATACTCAAATCTCTCGCGTAGGCTAAATCGGTAGAAAAAAAGAAACAACAATCGACGTCATAATCCCTCCGAAAAAAAAGTATCTTTTCCGCAATGAACTGTGATGTATATATATGTATACACAAGTATCGTGGGACATTTTGTAACGAGCTCTCATAAACACAGCTGCGATCGATCTATACCTCTTTCTTTTTCTCTCTCTCGCGGTTTCCGAAAAACGACGGGATAATAGTGAAAGTGCGTCTCTCGCGCGCGCGCTGTGATATTGCATCCCACCGCAATGAGCTGCAACGAGCGGTCCATTAGATATAGACGCTTGTAAAATTCTATTTTCATTCGAGCGAAGCTGTATAGCATTATATAGAGGAGATTCGGTGAACGTTTCGCGAGAAGTATACTTATACAGGTATGAGATTGATCGGCCTGACTGGAGAGGAGAAAAGCGAGAGGATAGGATTTAATGAGCGGAATGATCGTTTTGCCGTATTTGTATTTTGTATTTATGAGGTATTTAGTGTTGCGCTATAGGAAAGAGAGAGATTTTTCGTTTACTTTGCTCGCTTTAAGAGAAACTACTCGTTAAATGAAGTGAGATTTTGAACACGGTTTATATATATATATGGTTTCTTGAAGCAGTTATAGGATATATGCGCGCGTTATGACGCTGAAAGCTAATAGCTCTCGGGTTCATTACGAGCACGAGAGAGCTGCTTAAAAATTATTATGTAAGAGAGAACATTTTGTCGTTTATCGTTGGATATATTGATTTGGAAATCTTATCGCGATTATATCGAACGAAAAATAGCACACCGAGCGAAAGATACATTTATTAGTCTTTTGTATAGTTCGATCAAAATAGCGTGCAATGACAATCTGACTGAACGAAATAATATATACATACGACGTAAAACGAACTCCAGATTACCCCAAAACGCTCATCACATGCTGCCACAATTCCAAAAGATCTTTCTCGCTCCTAAATCTTCAGCAGCGAGTCTCCGTATATAGAAATCTACAAAGCACTGTGTATATAGTCGTTAAAAATCTAAAAACCACTGCAACTGCAGCGCAAGAAACGAGTCGGCGCGACGCACGTCCGCGACCGAAGTGGCCGTCGAGACGTGAGCGAAGAAAACGTTCGACGCCCGATAGCAGCAGCAGCAGCAAAGTCAGTTTCTCACGCGCTATACGTCGCACACACTACACTAGACTGCGTTGACTATTCCTCTCGTGTATTCATATTCACAGCAGCTCGACTCCCTCTCTTATGCCATTTATAAAACGTAATAAACGTTGCCGCACTGCGAGAAAGATGCTGTGTGTGTGTGATGTATAAACACATAGAGGAGTGTCTTGTGAAAATAATGTGTTTACGGCGGTTCTCGCCCTTGTTTTTCTTGTAGGAAAAACTTCGATGTTGGAAATATTTTACAGAGTTGTATACGAAGATCGTTACGAGAGTAGAGAATTATATTATCTCGCGAGAGGTTCTTTATCACGAGCATCTAATAGCTACCGATCTCTTATCAGAGGATAATCGTTTCTAGGATATAGCCGCGATTATATAGAAGCTGATAAAAACCGCGTAGAGATTTTATTGAACTAATGGCTATATATACAAGATCTACCTTATAATAAGCGATTCCTCGTTGGACGACCGCCAGAGACAATTTTCACCGAGAATTATCGTCGTGTTGTTAGTGAAAATCTTCGAGTTTTCTCCCTGATACTATAATAATACTGCGTCACTCCTATAAGTCAGACGTTTTACGAGGAGTTTTCCATGATGCTACTGGTAATATACACACGAAAGCGCGAATTGCGTCTGTTTCGAAAGGTCGTCCGGGAGATGAATTCAACGAATATAGCATAATGATTTCCAACTGTGCTAGTCCTTCGAATGAATGAAGTCGATTCTGCGCTCGTCTGCAGCTGATCTGTGCAAGTTACGTATTCTTATAAACGCAATATCTCTGTCTTCCTCCAAACCTCCTAATACAATCCCTCATCCAAATCGTATCCGACATCGAGGCCATTATTCGGTCAAAAAGCCTCTCGTCGTCGGGTCACTGTTCCATCCCTATATAGTACATACGTATAACACCGTCTAAAGCGAAAGCCAAGTAAACTAGCTGTCGTTGGCATTTTGGCACTTGCCCCAGACAGGCGCGATCGCGTTTAGCGCCGGAATATTTATCGACGTCGTTCACCCTCTTGTCACACACTGCACTTCACTGAAATATGCGCGCATGTGCATCATCCAGCACTTGTGCCAAATACGCGCCGCCGAGAAAAACAGAAATAACGATATATACATATACAAATATACTGTACTCTGCTGGCGCCGCATTGTTCGGATATGACGCTCGCGGTGTTATGTGCGTCGCGGGTCGTTGCGATGGCGGTTATATTCAAATTTCAAGGATTAGGCTCATATATATATAATGCGATTGTTTCAGTCAGACACACGTTAAACATGAAAATTTTTACAACTTTTTGCAGATCCGGCGAATGGAGCGCCGAGTCAACGGAAGCTTTCGGCCAGCTATGCGCTTTGGCAAACTGGCAGCCGCGTGTCGCCAAGATCAGAGGATACAAGGAGCGAACTGTGGGCTTGGGTCCTAGTAGACGAGAAGGCTCACCTATACCCTGTATCGAACTCTACGATCATCGCGACGATCAGGTATAAGTTATGGATATAAGTAGAAACAGTCTGTAAAGGCTTTGTTTCGCTCGTGTAATGTGCCCGAGCATCGTTTCAAGAGTATTGTACAATAGGACACAAAGTCGTTACCGCGTTATACTGTTACGGCTGTTGTGTGGTTTGGAAAGTTTCGGCGACTGCACAAAAAGTTCCTATTATGACTGTGGCCGAGCTTGCTTTCTATATACAGATGTCACTATATTTTGTTTTTCCGATCGATTTTGTCAGCTATATATATGTAATTGCTAAAGCTTGAGTCTAAAATTTTTATATTTTCTGAATTACAGCTCATCAACATCGGCAAGGAACTGATAAAACTAGAGCTGGCGGTCGCCGAGAACGAGCCCTGGTCAGCGGCGAGCTCGACGCTCTCTTTGTCTCGTCGAGCCAAGAGTCCGGAAACGTCACCCGCCAATGGTAACGGCCTCAGCAACGGAAACAACAACAGCATCATTGAGGAGATCGACTTGACGCTCACACCACAGAAGCCCAAGGTATATGTGTGTATACAGAAATTCTATTGTCTCGTTGTATATTGTAGTACACGTTGTATACACAAAGAGAAGTGAATTACATGGAGACTATACGTTTCGCGCCTCTATATAGCCGATTTCCCGCGAGACTGGCTCCGATATCGAGTCGCTTCTTTTTGCCTGGCGCGAGTATAATCGTGTCGCGCTTTCTCGGAAATCCTAGTAATCACTCGCGGCGACACCGGCGCTGATACTTTACGTCGACGTGCTGATGCTGATGATGCTTTTTGCCGCTTTTCTTTCCCGAGCATCGGCTCTTAAATTTTACGTAAGCTCTCATTTGTTTTACGTTCAATGCTAAAAATGTATTTCGGAAATATTTCTTTCCATTTCGCACGTGTAGATAATTATCTAAAAGTTTATCTCTGTATCTCTGATTTCAGTCCCAGAACATCGAGGTCATCGATCTGACGAGCCCGGCAAACGGGCGCAACAACAAGAACGTCAACTCGTCGCGTAGTTTTCTCGATAAGGAGCGCGGCTCCCAGGTGACGAGTAATGTTAAGCCTCGCGCCAAACCCCTACCAGCCAACCCTTTCAAGCGAGAGAGCCAACAGGCGCCTACGCGCAACATTGTTCCCGCCGGATACGAGGACAGCGACGAATCCGACATGGAGTACTACTAGATCGAGTTTGCATTTTGCATCGAGAGTGTTGAGATTGGAATCTTTCTTTTTGTGACACGCCGTCGACGAGAAAGTTTGCATGTATACAGATGGAAGATCGGAATCTCGATGTTCTTGGTGTGAACGACACTTCGCGTAAAGCGTAATCTTTCTTTTTTAGTTATTAGTATTTCTTCCTAAGTTTTCTTTTTGCGGTTTTTTAAAAACTGCGCTAGTTCAGGTTGCATCAGTTGTTTGAGAGATCTTATAAGTCAATTCTGTTATGTTTGCTTAGGATATTTCCAGAATGTTGGCCGATTCGGGTGGGAGTAACGTTGAGAAACCTATAACATTAAATGAGTGATTTATGATCGATTGTTTGTTTTCCTCTTAAACTCATTGCTTATGGGCTCGTTTAAATAACTGACTTAGTGCTTTACTTAATTGATTTTGGTTAGACAAAAGTTTTGTCTCCTCTGGAGAGTTATTGTTTAATTATGTTTTAACAATTAGCATGTATTTCTAAAATCGTTAAAAGGGGAGCGATACTAGGAATGTTATTGGCAGACGAAATGCAAAGAGAATTTTCAAAACGACAATATTTAAACGTCGATAATAAGCATGCCTTAAGATTTACAAAATACCCGATGGAAAATCGACTAACAATTTATCTTTTATAAATCTATAGGCTTCCTATACTAAAATATATATTGCGACTGGTTCGCTGCGTAGACTGTTAGAACATAGGTAAAACGCTGTGAAGTTTTCAGTTCGACTTAACATTAATCTAACAAACCTTAAACTTTCACTGTGCCAATGCCGATGTACGATGTTTTAAGTATTTACGTCAGATCTGATCGCTATGTTGACTCCGCAAAAGAGCATAAAAGACAAAGTTGTCTAGCTTTTCTTTTGAAACAAAAATGCATTTTAAGTTTTTCTTTGCGTTTCATTTATTTTTTACTTATTTTGCGATGAAAGCATTTTTCTTTTATTTTACTTTGAAAAGAACACTACTTTTACTTGTGCTCATCGATTATTACAACAATTCATTAAAACAAAAATATTTTAATTTACTTATGAGTATTAAAAGATTGTGCGGTGATATATGTGATTTAAGTAAAGTAAAGGCTGTACAAGCTGTATATCAAGCGTCTGCGATGCTGAATAATTGACATAAATATACATATATTTTTAAAGCAAACGTGTACATATACAATCACTCTATATTTTTATAAAAACTTAGTAATATTCGTAACAGAATAACAGGCAGTCGATTGACCGATTCATTTTACCAGCATGATTGTACACCGCAGGTAGTTACCGAAGATACGAGCAAAAAGCGCGAAGAAATCATTCGCGTGTGCACTAGGTACGCTCATACTCGGCATGGATTTTTCTCCAAGATTTTCTATATCCATTGTAAAATTAACGAGCGTGACATGAAAAATCGAACGAATCTCGTTACTTTCCGATGTCAAGCTGTAAAACGTTTACTCTCATAGGAAATATAACTTATATCCACGTCGAGCAATTCCAGTTTTATACCTTCGACACACCGTACCTCTTGAAAATTGTGAACAAAATATTTAACTCCAAAATAAAAATTCTTCAATCAACGCAAAACTGTCTATAATCTTCTTTTCCATCCATCAATCTTCGGCGAAAACTTAGATCATATCGTGCACGCGGAAAAAGATGCGGCAGCGACTGGCGTTTTTGCGTGGAGATCGTGATCGGAAGTGAAGTGGAGAGGGAGTGAAAGAGAGGCCTCGAGAAAAAAGCCTCGGTGACATCTCTTTCTAACTCAGCTGCCATCACGCAAGACTTGATCCACGGCGGTGAAGGCGTAATTGACTGTCGGTGCTTGGCGGTCGCGAGTTGGGGGATATTCGATCTCTGCGGGCGAGCGAAAGCTGCCGCGGCGAAGCGAAACCGTATAAAACGCCCAGCTCGAAGAATTCGGGCTCAGTTGAAGCAAGGTTTTACTAACTGTGCCTGCACCGTCCGGATTTTTAAACATGACGAGCGGAACCTTCACGAACACTTTCTTGGTAACTACTTTTTTTTCTCTTATATTTTGTGTTAGTGAGAGTGACTTCTATTACACGCTTTAAATTTACTTGACCAATCATATACGACCAGTTAAATTTTTGTTTAGTTAAGCGAGTTTCAAAGTAACAAAATCTTCAGAAAAATGTTAAATACCGTTTCTTTCAGCGCCTCTTCGCCGTGACAGCCTACTGTGCAAGTTTGGCCCTGGCAGGTCCACGTTACATCGCCATCCCTATCGACGGCGTGGACGTGATCGAGCTGAACCCCATAGGTCCGCCTCCATCTGTGCCTCTGTCCTCCGGGCCTAGATACCCTCGACAGACCGAGGGGTACATGCCGGTAGCTGTATCAGGACTGCACCACGTGCCGGAACCCATGATCGAACAGACGATTCAATTGCAACCCGCCAGGCCTGAACGAGCTGTATCAGCTCACACAGCTCATATCCTGGACTATGTTGATTTTGGAGCACATACCGGACCTAACGGAGCCTTTAGTTGGTACGCCGACTACCCTTCGCACCACTGAGCAAGGACTGACCAGGAGACTGATAATTATTCTCGATATAAAGAGGGCAGGTTGGCTGTTTGAATTCTCACGTTGCGATTTTACGTTTTATCGAGTCCGCAAGCAAAAAGTGCAGAGGCAGAAGAGGAGAAAAAAAACTAGAAAGGGTAGTCGGGGAAAGCTGGTTAGTAAATCTAGGACAATCTCGTTAGGCAGTTTTCAATCTGCGAGGGAGACTTTTTGAAACTTCATTTCAGGACGAAACGCGCGACTTGAGGTATACTTAGTTATGTGTATAAGCGAAACTTTTAGCGCTGATTAAATTTCTTGACCGGACGAACGAACCTCCTTGTATAATCTGCGGGATGACTGTATTGCGGAATGTGGAATGACTTTGCCATCGCTAGAGGGGTGTTACTGTTGTTGGGATTTTGTTTTATCTTGAAAAAAGAAAAATTTTATTAAAAAAATTGTTGATGTAAAAATTGGTATTGAAGACCTCGATATCAAGGTGTATATATAATGGATAAAAAACATTGTAATTCGCAAAATTTCAAATTTGTATTATATTGTTGCACAAAATAACGATCTATAAGTTTGCTATAATATAAGTGAAAGTATTATAAATAAAATAAAAAGTACTTGTTAATGGAATGACAATGTAAAACCTTGATTTGGAAATCCTGCATTGCATTTATCATATTTACAATTATTAAAAGGGTAGAATGCTTTCCAGGCAATAAAAGTAACTTTTTCTCAACAGTACGACAAAGCATAAAAGTTAAATGTGAAAGGCACACTAAAAACAACCACAATACGGTAATAATATTTTTATTTTCTTTTCGGTACATTCTTTTATACCCACCATCTCTTTGTTAATACAGTCAATACAGCGATGGAACGACAGTATTTCAACAATCTCACAACAACTTGTCATTTTTTTTTATTATAATTAATATTATTTTAATTTCACCTCCAGAATTTTTGTTTTAACGTTCATCCTCGCTCCCCATTACTCTCACATATTCGATTTTGAAATATATCCGCTCTGGGTGACTCGCTCGCAAAGTAAAACTCCTGCGAGTACTTTTATGTATTCGCCTACCGGACATTATCATATATATCAGAAGAAAAAAAATAAACAGCAGCGATTCCATTATGCAAAAACGAACGAAAACGTAACAGATGTAGATTACATTTATACAAGAGAATCTCGACGATCATTGATTTATTTTCTTTATCTGTGGGTAGGTTTGCGCAGACGCATGTGCGCAAAAAATTAAACGCCTCCTTCCGCACATCCTCATTTTTTACAAATACGCTCGAGCGGGGCTTTGAGCGGCACCAATAGATACTCAATTTAAATATAATAATAAATACACTCTTTATATAGTTCTCTTTTTATACACATCTTGCGTGAACAAATTGACATGATATTATATAGTTATAATAATTATGATAATAATGCACTCAAAAAAGCCTTCTGTATTTCAATTTTCGTATTTGAAACCACCAATCGAGTCCGTTACTTTATACTTGGCGAGCACCTTATGCACTTCAAGAAACGTATATCCTTTTACGAAGATAAAATCAGCAATAAATATCTTACAGCTTAAATTAACCGAACACTAGATAAAGCTCTGGCGAATTAAAATAGAAAAGAGAAGAAAAAACAGCAATGCGCTTATCGTCTGATCGTTGGAAGCTATATTCGTGGTCATAATGGAGTTATTTCAAAATCGATGGCAACAATCAAGTGATTTGCGTCGGTACTTCATCTACGTCACATTGAAACAGTTTTACATTTAAATTTGCTGTTATATGGGAATAGATATATCCATTGATATATCAGATACTATATTTGTTTTTATTTTTTTCATTTTAATTTAATTAATTATCAGTTCTCTAAATTAGTTAACGCTCGATAGATGTACTGGACTTATTATTTTACAGCTTTTGACATAAAACACGAATAAATGTTTATCACCTCCCTTGCTTTTGATTCTTGAAAAAGAATATCGACAAAATTCAACGTCGCTCTGATTTGTTTTAATTGTTTAATTTATAAATAACAGCCATTGTGTGTATTAACCTACTATAAAATAAATTATATAACACGTATTAAAGTACATCAGGGAGTTTCTTTAAATATGTCTCGTTAAGTCGCGAAAAAATTAAACTTCAAATTAAGTATCAAAAAATACGAAATAAAAATACGATCGTGTACAAAAAATATGTCCTTATTACAATCCTTTTTTCAGTACAGAGAGACGCGCACGGGGGCGCAATAGTATAAAGCAAAAAGTACCTTCTAAAATAACATAACTTGGTAACAGAGTAACTTAAATAGGTTAATAAAAATCCGAGTTAAAGAGTAAATTGTAAAGTCAATACTGTTGGAACACCGGTAAATTGGCAATTAAATACTACCTGTTAGTGTCTGTTATTACGCCTAGGAATCGCGCGCGCCATAGTCTCTCGCGATCGGATAGCTCGTGTATATATGCGCAATTTTGTACAATCAGTTTTGAATCGTTTATGCTTAAACGGTATGCAACACGATAAATCCCTAGTGCTCGTCAAAGTTTTGTCTTCTTCCTTTTTTATTTAAATTAAAATTATACAATAATGTAATAATTGTCATCGATGCAGGTACCCAAATTTCTTTTATATTAATTATTTATATTATGAACAGTTTATCTCATCCATATAATAATATATATGCGTTTGCCGACACAGCGGAAAAATATTACAGCATCATATTATATATATTTATCTTAGTATATCCTTCCCCTCAAGAGATCACAAGTATTTCACCATCTTTCTTCGTTCGCACGAACCGTCTTATAATCGAATTGTCCATTCGTCCGCAAAATTAAGTCATTGTCGAACAAAGTTATCCCACGTCTTTTTATACAGATGTGCGCATCGATGAAAATCCAACCAAAAGCTTTCAGAGGAAGAATTTTCCAAGCCGGATAATTAAAAGAATCTCGACGTCGATTTGACGAACGACATGTCTCGGAATTTTTTTTCTTCTTCGTCGTGTCACGAAATGCTAATGACGCGAGTTCTGAAGTCTAAAAGAGTACAAACGGAAAAATATACAAGCGAGTATAGCGCGTGTAGAAACATTCTCTTCGTCAATGACTCAACCTGGCGTTAGTGCAACGTCTATATAACAAGACGAGTTTCCCCGCATCATGTAAAGTTCATTGCGGCCTATCCACTAATAAATATATATGTATATTTTTACAGCCTCATCGTTACACACCTGCCCTTCATGCTTCTATATAGAAAACTCGCACACGAATAAGTATATATAATCATATTTATAGTATATATATCCAGCTCTCCATTCAACAAAATAGACGTACACATGCCTCCATATACATAGATATACACCGGTGTGTATGAGTATACGTGAGATATACTAAAATACAGAGCAACCGGCGCGCGCTAAAGCACACGTGTGATGTACACTCGTACTTCGCAGGAATATCTCGCGCGTGCGGACGGTTCGCACACAGAGTGTTCTATCTGCGAGTATTGATCGAGCCGCTGCGCGTACGTACGTAGCCTCTCTTACATTCTCTCAGCACTTTATTACATTTTCCGCTACAGTATGTGTGTGTGTGTGTGGCTCTTCGCACGTGGCGAGTTTCTTCTCGTTTTGATTATTTTACCGAGTTGGCTCGATCCCGGTGTACTACAGCTCGTTATCGCTCGGATAACCGAAAAGTCCCTGGGAGATTTATTGGCTCGAGATATTTTTTTAAGAAGTCGCGACAGGCGATAATTTAATTAATTAACTTCTTCCTTACAGGGATTGGAGTAGATTCGAAAGTTCGTAAGACGGCTATCGTATTACACGGAAAATAACAACGTACGATACCTGAAAAAGTCGAGTAGTCTGCGGAAAGTCTCCGTTTCTTCATATATTCAAAATAGACATATTCTTTGTCTGCGCACCGTCGCTCGTTTACACAGTGGCATATCATCGAAATACATTATACATAGCTATAGCATTGAGATACGGAAAAACGTTAAAAAATTCACAAGATAGCTTCGCCTCGCCAAAGGTGCGATAAACCAGGGACGATCGCCGCTGAGTGCTGTATTGTATATATATGGCTAAACGGATCAAGGTACATTGATTTAAATTTTCCACGCGTACAGTTTTTCCTGTCAAGCGGCGCTCGATTAATATCCGGAGCATTAATGCTCAACGTTGATTGCACGGTCGCGGTGCGAGAGCTTTTAATAAGATTACTCGCGACTTGGCTGCCAGCTTCCGCCGTCGCGCGCGAACTAATTTGAAATACACACAAACGAAGCTTATACCTAATTACTCAGCTTACTCGGTTGACAAGCAAAGCTGGAAAAATTCAATATCGGCGCCGATCGTCCCTCTGCGACGCACAGCCTACGAGCGTGTGCGCGAATTGACCAGGTACAAAAATTCGCGGAAGAATCATCATCATCATAATATTTATCATCATCATCATCCAATACCTCTGTAGTTCGGGCATATGCATCTCCATCGCTATATATCCATCCGTCCAGTTCACATGGTGTACTGGGAGAGGAGGATGCGAGGCGTGGACGTGGCTGGAGTGGCGGTCCCGGGCGTGGCGGGAGTCGGCGGAGGATCGTTGCTGCTACTACTGGTGGTGAGGCTGGCCTCGGGTCAAGTGGTGCACCAGGCAAGCACGACCTTCTTGAACGGTACGAAAACCGCACGCTCCGGCTCGCTGCGAACATACAACAAACATTCCCGCCTTCCTTAATTTTCATGCAAGCTCTCTCTGTGTATACAGATAGGTATAGAGGTACGTGTATATACTATAAAGTAGCTATAGAGAGCTCGTTTCCGGGGGGGTAGTCGTGTCGCCCGGCCGAGTTTCGAGGACTCGAGGGAAGGGGGTATGCTGGCAGTAGCTAAGGTCAAGGATCGGCTATTTTCGCGTCGCGCGTTCGTGGATGAGGAATCAAGGTCGACTGTGTATTATTCCTCGAGCAGTACGTGTCTGTATGTGTGCATGCCGTCTAGGAGGGCGCAATGAAGGCGTACGTCTGTAGACGATGTCGGGCTTCATTAATTCCGCCCGACTATAGGCGAGCTTGCGTCCGAGGATTTATGGCTGGCTGTAGGTATTTATGGAGAGGGTGAGGTTACGTGCTCTGCTGCTCTGCTTGTGATGGACGGCGCGTTTGACTATAGCTGAGGCGGATGGGTCGTTACAGTTCGCGGAAGCGTGTATCCGTAATGACTGTAGGCTGGTGATAATTGAGTTATTTTCGTGCGAGTAATTACCAAGGTTTATTCATTCCGTTCAAATGCTTTTGTATTATTTACCGCTCATTATGAGCTCTTAATATAGATAAATGTGGAAGCTTACCAATCGAAATATCGCCTGCCATGGAAGGTACCGTCGGAGGAGCCGCTGTCGTTTGGCAGTTCAACGCCCACATGGACTTCCTCGCGACCGGCGACGGGTCCAACGTAGCGCACGCGACCCTGGAGGATTCTTCCCTCCGGGGAGATCACCTTCACCAGATGATCCAATTTGAGATCTCGTGGTATCTGTCAGAAAAAGAGGAGCAAATGTACCCCCAACTCGTTAGTCGAATTATAACTTTCCCAAATTTTGAATAATTTATTCCGAGAACTACTTAAAGAAATCCGCAAATTCAGGGCGGAATCTCATAATAGAATTCAAAATTTCCATCACTCAGAAAAAGAGTGAAATTATTCAAGTAGGAATCCACTTTCACTTTGCTAATTAATTGCGTCTGCACTTGAAAATGTCAAACTATAAGGAGAATGTGCTATCCAGGGCTAACCGAAACCCCCTCAACACGCAAAGTGAATTCTATCCCCATTCCAGTCTACTCCTACGATCTCACCTTTGGCAAGTAAGGTCTGGCGTCCTGTGGCGGATTCCATTCTCGGAAGAGGTCGGGCTCCGAGTGCCTGCGCGCGCGTCTTCTGCGGGCCGAGTGTCGACCACTGCAGTGTTCCCCGGCGGCGACGGCGGCGGCCGCCGCAGCTGTCGAGAGGGTTAACATCGAGTCGATGCTGCGCCTCAGGTAATCCTCGGCTTCGTCCAACAGGGACTCTGTCGAGTCACCGCTGTTGTCGGCCAGCAGCTCCGAGCGAAGATTGGGCAGACTGCCTCGGATCATCGGACAATCTGAACATGAAAAATAAAAAAGAGTTTTATTAACGATTATTCTACAGAAAGCATTAATTTCAAAAATGTCTATGTGTTCCCTAATACGCGAGATAGTAGTTACACGTAATGCACAATTTACTCTCGATGGATTCAAAATAGATGACAAATTTTACTTTCCATTACGGAAAATCTTATAAGACAGAAATTGAATTCGAGCGTCTTATTCCTCGAGAATCTCGTTTCGATATATATTTACCGGCGCGCTCTCCCGAGGAATCAAAACTTCCTTTCATCAGAATCAAATTACAAGGCGAGTTTCCCGCCAACACGGAGATTTCGATAAGACCGAGGGGAATTTTTTTAAGTCTGCAAGAAGATACCCTCACCCTTTCTAACATCTATTTGGCTTTGTATTACAGTTTCAGAAACTATAGTCACTAAAAATATCGATTTCAAGTGGTTTTATTTTCTTCTAAATTGTAAAGATACAAAGACGCGGATGCTTTAGAAAACAAGACGAACCTTGGAAAGTGACCTTGGACCTGGTCCTCCTAGGCGGACTACTGGCAAGCCTGGCGACCAGCGCTGCTGACGGTGGCTGCACGTGAGTCGGCGACGAGGGCATCGATGACCAGGTGGACCTTGTTAGTTGACCCCCAACACTGCTCCCCATACTTCCACCACCTGCGCCCAGCATTCCATGACCTGCAGCGCCGCCAGGAATGACGGCTGGGGTCCGCCAGCCATCAAACGAGGCAGCAGCGTTAGGTCGCCAGGAGTGACGACGCGACGGGCCGAAGTCGCCGCCTGGCGATGGGATCGAGCTCAGGCTGCCTCGGTAGCGCGCAGAGTAGAGATCCGTAGAGAGGCGACAGTCGCAGGGACTCGGTAGTCCAGCACCGCCTCGGGCCCAGGATTCGCGACGGTTGCTTTCCGGGGTGCGCAGACCAGCACAGGTGGGACCTGCCACACCGGTAGCGCCGCTGCGTGAACCGTAACAGTGCGGCTGTGGAAACTAAAATAAAAAAAAAGATTTTGAATAATTTAAAAATATTGTATGACATTTATTGTACCAATGTACTTTGAATGCTATTTAATCTAGAAATACTTTTTGCCATCGTTTGAGATATATTTACTAATAAATGCGAAATGTGAGTTTTCATCAAGAAATCATTCACGTATTAAGTCTTTTACAAATTATTCTAGAAATCTTTTATAAAATTAATAGTAAGTGCAGTGTGCATATTTTCTCTCATATTCTCTATTTATTTCTTAATGTATGCTACACTAGAGGGAGAGTCGATAATAATCAGAATACGTTAAACGCAGCTATTACTGCGCCGTCAACGCATAATTGTGTGAAATGAGCTGTAATTTACGCATGCCTAGACGCCTCATTTACAGAGAACTCTCGTGATTTTAGTTTGCTTATAAATTCCCCGATAAAACAATACCCCAGTGTAAAATGTCGTACTCACAAGTCTATAAATAAAGTATAATTTACACTGAGATAGCTTCGTAGCACCACTTCAAAGTCACTTATAAAAGATTATATTTCACAAAAGCTTGCCACAAATAAATGAATCACGCCAAGTTATAACATTTACCGATTAAATTATTTATTCTACAATTCCAATCAAACGTAACGCCTACACACCTGATTATGCGTCTCGTGGCAGAGATGATCAGCGCTCCTCGACAGTTCCGGCACCATACTCGTGAAGCTGATGTCTGACAGCATAACCCGCCTGGCCTCTCGTGTCTTGTCGGATAATCTCAGCCTTCCGGGAACGCCGGCTGGCAGAGCGAACTTGCTGGGCAACGTGGTAAAGGTGTGGGCGACCTTATGCGCTAGGTAGCTCTCGGAGCGCCACTGTGCCGGCAGCGCCGATATATCCGTTTGAGCTCCTGACTCGCGACGAGCACCACCGGGACCGGAACTACCTGGGCCACCACGATCCATAACTGGACGCAGAGGTGCGGAAGATTTGCGGCGGCCAGCCGCCAACGCCTCGCGGTGGATTATCGGCCTGTGGACCGCGTGATTGTGGTTGCTTTATTTTCGAGGATTGAATGCGGATGAATTTTTGAATTGATCATGGTTATGATGATTCGTTAATGATGCATTATAAATTTTCATCTTTGTTTATAAAAATATCGATTGCAGTAGAAACAGACGTCGAAGTAAACTGCTGATATAAAAGAATACAATGTACAGATGAAAAGCTATTATACATAACATGACAGATCTTATAACAGACGCGTGTGTTTCTGAAGTATTTAAAAAAAATTGATACACTCGCTTTATTGAAACATCAAAGAAATGATAGCAGAATAGAAAACTAAGGGTTCGTAATTTTTCTAGAGGAATCAAATTGTTAAAAAAAGAAAGATTTGCTTTGCAATACCGAATTCTGATCTTCGAAACAACTAACCTGTAAGCTGCAGGAGGAGCCGCAAGTGTATTTCTTCTGGCGGCGTGTCTCGGGCCGAGGTCAACCTCTTCGAGCATACCGCACTTGCTAATGTCCGTCTCTACAAGAACCGAAATCTGCGACCACTTGTGATTGAGTCGACTGCTAGAGCTCTCGTCGAACCTGTCGACGCTCTCTTCGCGGTCGATGCTGCTGCTCTGCGACGAGACCGCCTCGTCGACCGAGCCCGCCTTGTCGTTGATGCCGTTGCCACCGTTACACACTAGCATCGTATCGCCGCCGTCTGCTGACTTGGACTGGCCGATCTTTAGCACCGATTTGTGCTGTTCGTTCTGTAAAACACAAAATAAAACAATCTTTGCAAATCCTTTTTATACAAGTTTTTTATAACAGTAGCGGTAATAAAATTACCGGCGTAGGCGTCCGCGCCTGCTGCTGCTGCTGCCAGTTATCCGCATCAGTGATCGACACGAGATCCTCCTGCAGTCCGACATCTCTGCAGGTTTCCTCAGTGGTGAATATAAGTTCGATATCATCGAGCTCTTCGGATTCGTTCTCCGACTCGGCGGAGACGCCCTGGCTGCTGAGCTTATTTTGCGGCTGTTCATCGTCCTCGTTGTTTTCTTCTGCGTCACCAGCAGTGAGGGAGTTTTCGCTCGCGGATTTTTCCTGCTGATCAGCTGCAGCTGCGGCCTCCTCTTCGGCCTCCTTTTTACTGTTACCGTCGAGTTCATCGCTTGCTGCTGGAGCTGGTTGTTCGGCAGCGGTGGAAGAGGTATCCGTTGGAGGATTATCTTCGCCCCCGGTCGATGATGGTTCCGTTGTCTCGGCTTCCATTTTGGCTGGTTCCTCCGGCAGCCTATAAGCACAGAAATAACGTCGACCTCATTCAAATATCGTACACGTGAAATTATGACAAATCGCGATTGTAAAAATTACAAATCTCTCGAGGAAAAAAGAGACACAACCCTTATAAATCATCCGATAATAATACCAAACTATAGACGATTCGATTTATCATCGCGTTGTATTTACAATATATAAACGCTGCAGGAGGCCGAGCGGCTGCAGCGATATTTCCCGAAACGAGCAATAAACCGAGAGCTAGCCAATAAAAGAGATTTCCGAAGCTATGCGAGAATTTAGTGTTTTTTATAGGAATATAAAACGCGGAGACTTTTCTCCCTATATAGAGGACGGCCGTAAAATTCTCGGGGCTATCGCGCACAATTCGATATACACCTTATATGCGCAGAAAGCTCAATGCAATTCACGAGGGTTACGTTATTCCGAGTAAGGGGTAGAAATCAACACAAAGGATTTCACGCGTAGTATCTTTCAATCTCGTATGACCTTACTTGCTTTTGTATAAATATAGGTACTCGCCTCTCTCTCGGTAAACAATTCGTTTGATTCCTTTGACGGGCACGTGAATTTCATGACGCGGTTTGGAAGGTTTTCAAAGTAATCCGGATATTTACTTTGTCTGATGCGAGAGTTCCGTATATATATTGAATGGTTTGCTATAATAACAATTTTCCACAAAGTCGGCTAAGTTATACTCAAAGATTCGTAGGTATATATTGTCGAATTTTGCATCATCAGCAATAAACTGCTAAAAAAACGTTGTTTAAAGAAAAAAAAATCTCGTTAGCGAAACCACGTGTCGACAGACCGCGACCCAGTGTAGACTTATCCAACGCTGGCTCGCGGCCGAGAAAAAAATCTCTCTTCCGAGGCACTTTGCGACTTGAGTATGCGAAAACGTGCGCATATTTTTAGAGAAAACGACAAAAAAAAGCAAATGAAGTATCTGCCAACGCTGCTCTCAGCAGCACAAAGCTGCTGTGAGTGAATATTCCAAAATGAAGCAATTTTACATGCTAATTTTTCAAAAGCTATATACCTATGCACATCGTGTCCCGAGTGAGTTATTAATCATTCACAGAGAATTTCGCGTTAGATATGCAAATTGACAATATCATGTATATTCAAAACTCGCGACAGAATAAGAATTATACAATAACTGGAGCATCGCACAACACATATACTCACTGTTGTCCGCCGGTTACTGTCTCATCAAAACTAACGCTCTTGGAGCTCTTAGGGGGCTGCTGCAGTGGTGGTGGACTTGTCGCAGCATCGCTGGAAAACTCGCCGTGTCTGTCGAGTAACCGTTTGCGCAGCACGTGATTCTCGAGGGCCAGCCGCTCGACGGCCTCGTTGTAATTGTCGCTGGAAAAATCCGGCGGTGTTGTTGTTGTTGTCTCCTTCAGTCGGCGCAGTTCCTCGCGCGACGAGTCCAACGCCGTGCGCAGCGATATCACCGTCTATTGTACATAATAAAAATCCAACGATATATATAGATACTCCTCCAAGAAATTATATTATTCCCTCATGAGTGATGAACGAATTGCGGTTCTATGCAGATCGGATGTGGGTCGAGGGGAATATAATGCGGAGATTGATCGATCGAGTGCACGATTTCTTTTCTTTCTCTCTCGCTCTTTTCTTAGGACACTGAGTTTAGTATATGTGGAGAGAAAAGTTTTGGGGTGAAACGACACACGACAGATAGGAGTTTCCTTCTACTCTTTGCTCGAGTTTCTGTATAGGAGAGTGACAAATATCGGCTTCGGTGTGTTTCGAACGTGTCGCAAAGCTATTAATAATACGATCCACATTCGTACTAATATATAGCTGGTATAAATATACCTATATCACAAAAAAAATCGTCCAGTCCAATTCTCGTAACGACCTGTCGTTTTTTCCCTTGAGTAGTTTTTAAAGCGTATATACGCAGATAATATATCACACACGCGAGACACTGTACAGCAGCGCGAATTAAAAAGTATAAATGTGTATATAAAACGGCTCAATTAACGTGCGCCTCGTATTAGGTCGATTAATTTACTGCGGCGCGTCGCGCAACGCCTCGTGATGATGATGATGATCGCGATATATATAGTATTATTATTTCAATGCCGAGGCCGGAGCGCAGCCGTTATATATACATTATGTGCAGCATCTAAATATACGTACACGTCTCTATTTTTCGCAACTCACGCGTATTTACACACGTGAGACTATATAATACAATACGCGTCAGCTTTTATACGATTTAATATACAAGTATGAGTCATTCGAAAAATTAAAAGACACAAGTGCATCGCGCGAAAAAAAAGACTCTAAAGTTTCATTAATCAAGTGCTTCCAATTGCGCGCAAGTTACGCAACCGAGATCCAAGCCCACTTTTCTGAAACACATCACCGGCGGCTCTTTTTTCTTTTAAAGCAACGCACACCTATATATACACACATACATACATACATACAGAGTCGAGGGAAGTGCGCAATTAACGCGCGCGGGGCTCGTCGATCGCTGGCAATTAATCCGTTTAACGACGGCTCGTAAACACGCAAGAGCTTCGGGGAACTCCGAGAGCGCCGATTTCACGCGGTTCGAGCATCGTGTCGGATGTGAGATTCATTGCCCGCGTTGCTGCTGCAAAAAAAGGCGAAGCTTGAATTAAGACGTCGATGGGTATTGTCCTCGAGCTTTTACTATATATTCTCGAGGAGAGAGAGAGAAGTTTTTACGCCGAGAGACTGAGAGGTTTGCCGTAAACAGGACTTCTGCTGAACTTCTCGTTGGCCTAGTTTCGATTGCAGCCGTTGATTGGGCTGACGAGCGACGCTGTATATGAATCACTATACTGATGTGTTTAGATTTTGTGTTTTGAATTTTTGGAATTTAAAAGAAACTTGCCACGCGCATCTTCTGAATATTTGAAGTAGACGCGAGTGTATTATATAGACCTGCGTGTGCTGTGTGTGCAGTATTATAAAGAGACTTGCGTCATCGGGGAAATGAATGCATGAAAAATCCATTAAAAGCCCTCGTCTTCGATCCACCACTCAATTTCGTGTTACATATAGTATACCGCGGTACTCGAAGCGAAAAAAAAGAGAGTAGAATAAATCCTTTCACTCATCCGGTTAATTTCCTCGATCCCAAGAAAGCTAATTCGTCTGTAGCAATAGGTAGTATTTTTTTCGATCAGCCGCATTGCAAGTGCCGGCGAACAATGGCCCGAAAAAGAAGGAGAGGGATGAGAGGCGAATCGTCGCTTATCTAGAAGAGACGTGAGAGACAGACGACGACGAGGCTGCGATAAAGCACTCTCGAATCGCTTTTCATTCGATTGCCCTCGATTCGCCGGGGCTGCACACACACACACACATATAAGAACGTATATAGCCGGTCGTCTATCGTCTCCTCCTTGCTCTCTCTGTTCTTTATAAAGTTATATGCGGAACTTTGCCCCGTAGTTCAATGGCGCTGATGGTACACACGGTTGCTAAATTGATCGAAAGCTGGGCGCCTGAGAGGAAGGCTTCTCTCGACGAGTTTGCCTGTTACGCCATTGTGTGTAGTTATACGAAGAGTATAGGTATATAGCGAACGCTGTCTGGCTATCGGGGATGAAGACAAACAAAGTTTATAAGTTGACCTGCGCTATATATCTATATACTAATATACTGAAGCTTTTCTCATTGCTAAAGGTTAACCGGTATTTACGCTGCATCGGATATAATACGCGACGCCGGGCGATTATTATCGTCGGTAGTTTTTCGCTCTAATCGTTATAGGATCGTACAAGCTTGATGGCCAGTAGTTGCTCGAACAGTTTTTAATGATGATGAAGTCGAAGGAGCTGAAACATATATAGGTGTATGTGTACGTAAAAGCACCAGACATTGTATAGCAAAGTTTGCTATGGCCGTATTATATACGTTTCCCGAGGAGTCTTATTAAAAACTTTTCCTTAAGTTCCCCTCGCGCGAACAGTAGGTTTTCGGTGTAATGTCGAGGAAATGTATAGAGCTCTAATATACCCCGAACGACGTGTATAACGCGGTGTTTATGACACCCATAAGTGCACACAAGAGAGTACCTAATATATGTGTCTCTTAGCGGAAAAGTTTACGTCTGTATTATAGAGATGAAATAACGAGAGCGCTTTTATTTATTACCTCATCCATTTTACTCTGATCAACAATTAAATCAATTACGTTGCAATATAATCCTCCCGGACATTTCATGATTATATACCAAGAAAAAGAGAAGCTCGAGCAACAAGACGAAGGTCGACTGTATATACATGTGTGTACAACGACATCACAGCATCGATAGGCTATTTTTACAAGACCGTAAAAATAAGCATTGCAAAACGCGCATGGCGACCAGGCATAAATGCATACATACATCGGCTCTATATTATTCAGGCCACAAGCTTATATTAGCGAAGGGAAAAAAGCTCCATCTCGTCCCGTACCCTTATACCGCCAACGCGGAAGAGCTTTTGTGCGTCTTCCACTTCTTTATGTGCGCGAAGGAAATCTCCACGGATACCGATTTATCGGAGCGAGAGGGAGAAAAGAAAAATAAATACATCACAGCCGTGTAGTGGTACTCGTATATACACTTATTTACGTAACTACGCGACGTTTTGAGCGGCAATTTCGAGAGCGGTGAATTTTACAAAGAATGAAGCTTTACCCGGTAATTTCTCTCTAAGTGGAGTGCAGCTTTCTCGAACATTGATTTTCTCAACACGAAGTACCATAAACACAATAAGCAAAACGCTATATTACATATTATACTACCATTCGTATACGTATTACAACAAAAAGTCATCATCAGTCTAGTACAGAGTCCGTGTATATAAATATCAACTGGCGCACATATATATAACAGCAGTCGTAGAGCGTTAGCATCAATTTGGCTTATTTCTCGCGCTTACTTAACGCTCGCGCTACCCGTCGGCTATCTCGGGCATAAATCACGCTAATGCTACGTGCGCAGCTCGTCCGTGCCAGCGCAACATTGCATCTCTTTAAAATTTAAACACCAATTGATCTAATTTTCCCGCCCTTTTTCTATCTAGACCCCTTTTACAACCTACTTCTCGCGCGCGCAAGAGAGATTATAACGAGAAGCACTGTGCCGCCTCATGCTAATTTTCTGACATCGAGCTACTCTCGCGTTAATGGCTTGTTGTTTGTTTTTTAATGATTCATAGTTTCGCGCTCTTCCAGCTTGGAACAGCTGTGTACCTGTGTACACTCTGTACTGAGGAGATTGTATGCAGTTTTTTTTAATTTCTAACGCGACGGTGCTGGAGTATAATAGGTGATGTAATGAGCAAATATACGTATTTGTAAGACACAATAGAGGACATATGTACGCGGGCTTTGTTCAAATAAGTATGAATCGATGGGTTTTGAAAGATCTTTCGAACGATATGTAAAAAGCAAATTTTATTGTTTGGATTGATCGTAAAATTGTGTTGTAGAAATACAATTTGAAAAAAAAACATCGAATCTAGTATATCTACAAGCACTAATTCACTTAATTTCTGCCTCGAATAATCCGATGCAAGCATATATCACGTTTCATCAACGACTCGATAAATCCCGGTTCGCTTTTCATTTAAGCATCTCTCCGCGGCCGCAAATTTACTTTCGCGAATCTACACGACGTCTACAGCGGCAGCAGCGCTTCCTAAAAAGAAGCCAGTGCAGCTATAAAAGAGCCAGGAAAAAAAGAGCCAGCCATGCTCCTCGCGATAAAAAGCGTTCCGTGCCAAAGGGTCGTTCAGCTGTTAGTTGCACGTTCTCTCTCACGCCCATCCGCGAATTTCAACTTGTTTACACTACTCCCCCACAGAGAAGACGAGCGGAGAAAGATAGAGAAAAAAAGGGCCGTCAGTTGCGTGACTATCGTGCTGCTGCACTCTCACCTCTGACGTGCAGCTGATGCAGTCTCTCTCTCTCTCTCCCTTCGGAGGCCACTCGACACACATACATACAAGCTGCTGCTCTATAGAGAATCTCGGTAAAAGCCTCTCGCATGGCGTTTTCGCGGCGGGAAATTCGCATCGATTTTGCTACGAGCTCTCGTCTCCCTCAATTATACTATATATGGTCTCCTATCATCGATAAAGACCAGCGGAGTATTAGTGGCGAATGTCGTCGACGCTCGATAACGAGAGAGAAGACGTTTTCGACGACGCAACTGGTTATGAGCGATTGACCTCTTCGGAGGCAGAATACACTACTTTGTCGAAGGTATACAACCATGAGTAGCTGATTGATGCGATTGGAAAGGATTATCGGACTTTTGTGGGACGCGAGCAAACAGATTTGACCCGGTGTGGGTAGGCTATTATACATTATTGAGCAGTGGACGATTATTGAACATCCCGTAATCGTGTTTTATTGATATGCGCGTTTTATATTCGCGATGGTGTAGTTTATGTGCTTGACAGTGAATTATTTATAATTAGACTAGGGAGACTGTGAATTTGTGGTTTGACGATTTATTTTTGGTCCATACGCGCGCGACAGCGGAGTTTCACCTTCGGTGATGCAGTTTTTCTGCTTTTCAGAGGCACGAAAATAAGTTTCGTCCGTGAATTCAATTTGTGATGCGCGTACTGCGCGTGGGTCGGCGGCTATTTTTAAATGAAAATCATATCCCATGATAAAAAAAAACTTTCGATTTTTCTCAAAAAGTTCGATAAAGTATATTATACCGTGTGTGTATTACCGAATAGAATTATGAATTATTCAATTGCACTCGTGTACAAAACAAACAGCGAACGCACTTTCTACCCCTCCCCCTAAACTTGATTGGATTATATAGAGAAGAGAAAAACTCGATTACCCAAGCTCGACGAAAACATCAAATGCAATATTGCAGTCGCTATGTAGACACTCCGCCGATATGAATCACGCGCGTGAAAGCGTGGGCAGGCATTTTAATTCACTACAATACATAATCCGCTATTTTCTCATTTTTTTCTTTCCTATTCTCCCCCGCTGAATATCAGACTCGTAAATTTCGTAATTCCAGATTCATATCGCCATTGTCGAAATATTACCCACATCGGGTGAATATCGCGACTTCTCACGTTTCGATGATCCGTGCGCGCGCGCGCAGAATAAAACATGAAGTTTCCATCAAGAGAAGAGCGAGAGAGATAAAAAGTATCCTTAAGACTGACGTTCTCTACGGAATGAAATTTCCAAGCTGCCAAGAGAAAACCGATAGTTTATAAAAGGCATTAATTATCGATCGTAACAAGGATAGAACAAAGCAGCTTATATATATTATTACAATACAAAACAAGAAGAATCACTCTCTGCTGACCTGGTGCAGAGCTCTCACGACGTCAAGCCCGGGCAAACCGGGCGGCAGCCCCCGCTGAGTATTAGTAGCGAGCTGCTGATGATGGTGTCCGGTAGGAGCTGCGCCGGCTGCTTCCATACCTCCTGCCCGCCAGAAAGGCAGGCGGGATTAGCGCGCGAGGCCTCCCCCGCCCCGGCAATCCTCATGCCGAGACCCGCTGCGAGTCCTTCTCTATATACGCCGAAATGCCGCCGCCACCACTGCTACTGCTACTGCTGAGATGAGCGTGAATTTTTTGGCCTCGTTAGTAGACACCGTACTTTTTTTTCGCCGGGCTTCGCGTGGGTCGCTGCTGCGGGAGTTTCTGCTGCTTTGATCTGTGGAGTTAAAATTGTAGAGCGTTAGGATTTATTTGTATATATTTTTTAATTTCACGAATATATTTGTTCTATTACAGAGCTATGCGTCACATTGATTTCACATTGATACGTTAAAAATCAATTCAACGTTGATGCATGAGAATATAAAAAAATCTATAGTCGAGAAAAAATGCCCTTTGCTGCGACAAGGAGCGGCGGTAGTAGGGCTGTACACACGCGCGCGGAGAGTAATTTGTAATCGATGTTTAATGCATATCAAATGCGTCATACATGCCACGGAGCATGACGCAAACAAACGTCGCGCGTGTGTGCACTGCACGCGTATAATATAACGCAAGAGGGATCAAAGTTTATTAAAAAACGTCGACGACTTCGGATATTCAATGAGACCTAAATAAAAACGACGATGAAAGGGACTTTAATCGATGGAGTTTTCGACGATAAAATTAATAGTAACTGGTTTTTTAGTCTAAAAACAGATGTACCATGTCCGAAATTAGAGTCCTGATACTACTCGGAAGATCGATGAAACGGACGTCCTCGAATGATAATAATACGGATTAAAAAGGACGATCCGGAGTCATTTGTCTCGACGGAATGTGGGTGGAAGGAATAGCAAAATTATACACGACGGAGCTCGTGCGCGGATAAGCATCTATGAAAATCGATCAAGTAGTAACAGATCGAACCAGTCAGACGACTACAATACTCGTGGTAAACAAACTAGATTTAAAAAAAAAACCACTTCCCATATTCAAGTTATAAAACACAACGTCTCATTAGCCATATATACATCAGCAGCGTCGCTCCCACAACCGCTGACTTCCCTTTCATCGTTTTCCCCGAATCCTACACTCCTCTCTTTCTCGACAACAACAACAACAGCGTAGTAACATCATCACACTATGAAAACGCAGACGCGCGTGAAGAGTCACGGCCGGCAGCAAAAGGTGAAAAAAACACCGTACGGGAAGGGGAAGCGAGAGATGGAATCATAATATAATGTACCGTTAGGAGCAGCAGCTATATATAACGAGTCATGCAGGCGCACGATGATGCACCCGCGATAAACTGAATGAAAGCGACTCTGTATATACGTATACATCATATACACGCCCGTATATGCGTATACACGCTTCACTTGACTATATCACTCCGGCGGCGTGCGTATACTATACTACTTACTACGTAGTATAAACTTCTTCCTCCGCATGCGTCTAAACAACGGCGGCGCGCGATGGGTCATCGTTGAGGAGGAGAGAGCAGGACGAAACATAACAATGAGTGTATAATACACACGCCATCATATTCTAAATTTAGTTGGCTCTATGCGCGCTCTGCTGGAGAAAACACCGTCTGTGTATATATGTTGTGTATTGTATATAGTATAAGAGTGTATCTATTATAATATATACGTATATGTGTGTGTGTGTGTGGGTAGAGGTGGCAGGGAGAGCGAGAAACGTTTCGAGCGAATCGATCTCCGCCGCAGGAGTAGTAGCGTTGCATATGCTGCACCGAGCTTGCCTGTTATATATACATGTATAGGTGTGTTTGTGGTGAGAGCTAGGCTAGACGCGCGTGTGTTGTGTATATTATGGAAGGGCAGACAGATAGGAGAGAGAGAGAGAGTCTGATGCGCGCGCGATGCATCATGCTCGCGGTTTACCTATACGAGTCCCTGGTCTATACCTGTGGTCTAGGCTTCGCGTGTGCTTCGAGTGCAGATGAGAATTTATATACTCTACTACTGCTACTGTTTCTATTTTCATTGATTACTATAGGTATAACAGACTTGTACACTTTTTTCAGTTTACCAAATTAAGAGACTATTTTCACCTACAGTTCTCGCGTCCGTTCCACAATATACCTATAATTACAGGATTATAACACATGAAATTGAGTCTACAAAGCCTCTCGCTTTTCGCCGAGAGCTGCAGCACGCAGTTACATGACGTAGTCGATGTGTGTTACGAGGTGGCCAGGTAATACTCGCTCGCGTGTAGGTATATACATACATACACGCAGTGTTCTTTCTCTCTCTCTCATTCCGAGCGCGTATACACAACTCTCCTCTAATCTACTTACTCGCGTGTACTTACTGAGCGCGCGAGGAATAAAAACGCGATCGTAAAACTGCCAGTTTTCTTCGACTCTGCAGCCTGCCTATATGTGCTTTGCCACGATTTTCAGTCTTGACAATGACGCACGAAAAAAAAAGGTAATAATAAGTAATAACGAGACTCAGGCAGTGAATGGGGTAGCAAGAGAATATATACTTAGGTGATGTATACGTACTTTCCGAAGATGCGACACGAGTTTCTCTCGTAATATATACTGGTGTATTGTATAAGTAAAATCGATCGTCAGCAGAGCCTGGCTGATCTCCTCGGCACCGACTGGTGTCAGCTGCAGGTTCAACGGGGCGCCGCTCCTCCTGCGAGCGGCGACCGGAGCAAGAAGAAGCAGCCGCGGCTGCGGCGGCGGCGCGGGATCAATATGGAGCGCATCGCGCGACTGCTCCTCTCCCTCTCCTCGATATATACTGCTCCCTTCGCGCACTGATACTCTTGTATATACCTATATATACCTCTAATACTACTCTGTGTGTAAAACTACCTGGACTTGTAGGTATACACTCCGTCGTCCTCCGAGAAGAACCGCACCGCGACGTCGTGTTTTATTGCGCGTACGCACGGAACCGTAGCTGTCTCTACTGTATATATATGCGAGAACTCTATTTCGTGTATATATATTTATATATATATATATGAACTGCACTACGCGCGGAGCGAGGCACTGCTGCCGCGGCTGCGGCGCGCGAAGGACTACTGTCAACAATAGAGTACAGCGCGAGCGACCGCGCGAGACAGGATAGAGGGAGGGAGCGAGCTTTCAGAGACTATAGGTATATAGCTCTGTCTCTCTCTAAGCTTGGACTCTCCTGCCGAGCGGCGGCGTAGGTATCAGCTGCGCCGTGGCGGCTGGCTGGCTAGCCTGCTGGCTTGGTTGGGGTCCGATGCTCGCTCTACTGGTGCACTGATGTGAAAGAGGCGAGAGGAGGCTTCCTTCTCTCTTTTTTTCGCCAAGTATACGCCGTACTTGCTGATGTCTTTTTCTACTGACGAGGCTCCCCCACTGATACGAGACTAGGGATTTTCGCGCTGCTAAAGATGGATGCGGTATTCAAATTTGTAGGTGGTGTAACAGATAATGCGTGAAAAAGAGCGTCTTATTAGAACGATTTAAATTTGAAAAATGGATATTGATGAACGAGTTGCTTGAATCGGTGAGAAGATAACACGAATTTTCTGAGTCTATTCAAAGATTCCCGCGCTACAGAAAACTGTGGCAATGTCCCTAGGATGGTCAGAGTGTTTCCCTAGAATATAATCTCCAGACGACGTGTTTTGAATGTTCGCCGCCTGTGGAACGTAACCTCAACACGTGTGTTATAAACACTGCTGACTGCTGCAGGTTCGTCGAATGCTGTTTAATTACAATTTGGAAAATGACACGCTTGTTCATGAACGTCAAGCTATTCAATGTACTTAAAATTCCAGTCAGGTACAAAAATCCGCCTCATCATTGGGTAGGTTCTTTTAATCACATCTATATTTATTAGTGTACGACACTTATTTGCTTGAAACTTTCTTCACTTGTGTGCATTTCAGTCTATGTTGAGAAGAAAAAAGCCATCCACCAGGAAAGCACTCGATCACTTTGATGATTTTTATCAGTCAGTTTACGGAAGCGATTGGGCAAACATCAGGTCAGCTCTACTCTCTGAACACCATAAATACATCGCTGTCCTCAATAATTTTAGTGATACAGAGAGGATTTGTGAAGAACTAGAAGTAAATTTTATATAATTTAACTTTTTCATCCTTTTGTTTGAATCTCTTATAGTCAAATCATGTGACCGATTGTTTGCAGACTCTAGGTGCAATGAATCTAAAAAATATTTATGAAGCGACCGAAAAGAACATACAGTTTCATCAAAAACTAGCAGAGAATAATGAGTCTGAAGTTGAGAAGCTGGATAGAAAACTGGATGACATATTATCAGAAAAGAAAATGGAGCACTCCATCTACCCAGAATCTTTCCAGCCTCTCGAGGAAGTTAAGAATGTAGAACGTGAAGATATTAGCTCCTTCAAACCTGTCCAAATGCAATCCATTGAAAAAGATCAGTACATAATGAATGATAACAATCGTATAATAAGTACTGCAGCGGGTATATCAGCATCCCAATTATTTGAGTATGTCCCTGCAACGAAAATAAAAGGTTTGTGTATGCTTCTATTCAGGAAATTAAAATGTGAATAGCTATTGAATTGTATTAATTATGTTAAAGGAAAGGATGATTATGTTTTGGAGTCTGAGCATTATGGCTATTATACACAAGGAGCTGATTTTGTTATTAGAAAAGAAAAAGATAATCGTTTAAACTTTCCTGAGAAACTTTTGCTTTACACATTTGAAGAAGGAAATTTTACCAAGTTTCCAAGACCTAAAAGAGGAAGCACTCAGGTTTTAGGTATTACATTGAATAAGTAACAAATTCGGTTATTATTCTTTTTTTAATTTCTCTCTAATCACGTGGTTTCTTCATTTTTTTGCAGATTACTTTGTTCTGGATGGTGCTTCAGTGTTACCTGTGCTATCTCTAGATTTGCAACCAGGAGACACACTTTTGGATATGTGTGCAGCTCCTGGTGGAAAGACTTTGACCGCTTTACAGACTTTGAATCCTCGATTAATAATTGCCAATGATATTCAAGAATCAAGGATAAATAAGATTAATAAATTTATAGAGGAATTTCTACCAAACATAGGAGATTGGCATAAAAGCTTTTTCATTACACAAAGTGATGCAAGGTACATTGAGGACAAAGACATTTACAATAAGGTGAAATACCTTTTTCTTAAAGCTTTGACCTTATATTATATGAAGTACTTGATACTAATATAACCATTTGT
This sequence comes from Cecidostiba fungosa, assembly GCA_900474305.1. Classification (NCBI taxonomy): domain Eukaryota; kingdom Metazoa; phylum Arthropoda; class Insecta; order Hymenoptera; family Pteromalidae; genus Cecidostiba; species Cecidostiba fungosa. The sequence goes on along the minus strand of UCOJ01000241.1, from coordinate 23,256 downwards.
TTTTTTTATTACAAGATTCTAGTCGATGTGCCCTGTACAACAGATAGGCACGTTCTCCACGAAGACGACAATAACATTTTCAAAGGAACTAGAGTAAAAGAAAGATTGAAGTTACCCGAAATACAGAGCGAGATTTTAAAGTAAGAAATCACACTCTCGTAAAAGTATACAAGTTCACTTTTAAGCTGTGATAAAACTGAATCTTTATTGCATTTTATTTAGGAACGCACTAAAGATCGCTATCCTTGGCGGTACTGTTGTGTACTCGACGTGCTCTTTAAGTCCAATTCAAAATGACGGTGTAGTTCAAATGGCTCTTAAAAGAGCTTTCGAAGAATCTAACGTCCTCTATGTCGTAAAGTATGTCAAATTTTGCGTATTTTGAAAACGCAAAGAATTAGATTTAAACGCATAATTATGTTTTATTTTATTTACAGAGATCAAACGCGTGCATTGAAACCTTTGCAGTTCTTGTACAACTTTGGAGATTTCGGACTGAAATATGGCCACATTGTTGTTCCTTCCAAAAGCAGGAATTGGGGCCCAATGTACTTTTGTAAGATGGTCAGGGTTCAGTGAAACAAGTGAGTAAAGTCAAGTAATGAATTTTTATATTTCTCGGTAAATCTTTGTATAATACATATTCATCTTTGTTGTTTTCTTTTAGTTAGAATACATTATGTCATAGAATTTATTTTAGAAGAGTGAAAAAATATTGAAATTATTCAGCTAAATTATATATCATAGACTAAATGTACAGATCTCTTATAACTATATATAAATAATTACAAATCTTAAACTTTTATATTTTTTCACAAAATAATTATCTAACGTAAATGCCCCATATACAACACACGCGTGTATTTACTATATGAATATAAAATGTAAATACAATTGATTTGTACTGTTTGTTGAACTATATGCGACGAAATCATAATCGGTAAAAAATGGAAACAAAGAGCGATAGAACTATATTCTAACTATTTTTCTCGTTATAAAATACTAATTGTAAAAATGCCATTATTTATAATATGAAATTCATGAACATCTTTTCTTACTGGGACATTTACAGATTTGTTTACTTAGGAGAAAGACTTTTGCCATAACAATTATTCATTTTTGAAGTTATATCATCTATTAATGTCTCGCTTCTTTCAAAGGAACTGTTTGCTCTGGCCTCTCCGTATCGTGGTTTGAGGACTTGACCTTGTTCCAGGGCTGCTCCTCGCCGACACCAAACATTGTATAAATCAACATCTCGATAATGTATAGACCTACTGTTACGAAGAATATCACCCTCCAACTCTCAATGGTTTGCTGTAAATAGACAAATTTGTTAATTTTTATGTATTAAACGAACGTTATGTATGATTAATCGATGTAACGCTTCACTTACGCTATCTTTAGTCAATTTCCCCACGAAAATAGGCACAACTAATCCTGGTATGGTCGCAACGGTGTTCGTCAGGGCGACGAGCGTACCAGCGAAATTCGGGGATAAGTCTATGTGGTTGGCTAGAAATCCGCAGTACATTCCGCCGATACACGTGACGCCTATCGTCATGAGCAGAACCGTCACGTTCTTGTCGGTCGCATACGAGGCTCCGAGCAGGCAGAACATAGGAACGGCAGATGCTGAATAGCGAGAATAGCGCATTTAGTAATACAATAGAAATTCAATTCAATTTAATGTAAAATACTCACAGAATAGTGTGCCGATTTTTCTCGACACCGTTACTGAGATCCAATTCTTTTCTTGCATTCTCGCGAGGAGTTTGCTGAGACCTAGCGTGAATATCCACATACAGAAATATGGTAAGGCTGAGAGCCACGCATTCTGTAAAAAAGCAATATCTCAATATTTCGTTCGACTGTACCTATTATCGAATACTTCCTACTTTCAGAAAGAGAAATACTTACATCTTGGAGCTCGTACTTTAGGATTTCCTTCATAAACGTTGGTAGTTCAATGAGCATCATGTACCAGCCAAAGTTGCTGCAGAAATGGGCAACTAAAATAGCCAAAAACGGCGGTGACTTTAGAATCTGAAACCACGGCACTGTCGACAGTTTCTGCAAAAAGAAAACAACATAATGCAACTCAATCACAAAGCAAAGAGAGAACGCGCACAAAGCGAGTATTTTTAGCTGACTTTGAGGTAGCTCTAATTATCCTCTCCAACACTCAATTAAAAAATCCCCAATCTCGCTCTATTGCAACCCCGTCGCTCTGACCCTTCGAAATATCGAGCGTACAATATTTAAAACGGTCTGCCCCACCAGTCTGTGTATGTATACAATACTGTACATGCACATCATACGCTCTAATTATAGGCATTGCCCTTATATCTTGCCTATAGCTATCCACCGCATTCGATTCAGGTACAACATCTATATCACAGTGACGTACAATTATAATTCATATCTGACTCGATAGTTATTTGAAACATCTAGGTCTTGTATCTCAATAAATTTTCAAAAATTCTCAAATACTCACAATCTTGTGCGACTCCTTGGTCTGACCGAGCGAGTTCATGATGAATTCCCGCTCGTCGTTACTGATGATGATTTTCTGTTTCTCGGGCGTATCCTGGACTATGATGATCCAAGCGGCACACCAAATCAAGCAGAGTAGAGCCTCGATGTAGAAGACCCACTTCCAGCCGAGGGTCGCCGCTATCATACCCGAGAGTAGTATCGCGATGACAGTACCCAGGGCCGTTCCTGAAATAAACATCGTCGCATCAGTGCACGTGCTTGGAATAATATTGAATCAGCCGCAATGTGTGCCACTTTTTTTGAAGGAAAAATTCTTATTTCTGCACGCGAATAAATTTCCACGCGTCTCTCTTCAATCCGACAATTGATTTTTTTTTTCATTCCTGCTTGCAACAGTCGCTCGGAAATTGCCAAAGTCAACGCGATGTGAAATATGACTTGTTTATTCCGCATTGTATTTGCGTTTACATACGGGGCAAATATTAGATCTTGTTCACGTTCAGAGAGTATTAGTTCTGTCCGAGCGTAGAAATCAATTAAGAGTTGGCTTAATTTCCTGGCCGAGTGGCTTCGTGTATATACATATATACGTATACATGCATAATGGATACACAAATCATGCTGGGAAATGACGTTATTTGTACAGCTCCTCCCGCGCAGGAAATTGAGACAAGTTCTCCCTGCAGCAGAGAATTTTCGCTCCGAGTTACTACTACACTCCAGTCGAACTTTAACGCGAGCTGTATATACATATATACTCGCTCGCGGAGACAAATTTACCCTTCTCCGAAACGGAATAAAGGAAAGAACGTTTTTCGGAAAAGCCAATGGCATAATTTAGATCGAAAGTCAGATTGCTGCGGTAAAAGTATATTATATATGCAAGAGAGAAATACATTTTCCAGTTTTTATTATATACGTACCGGCGTAGGCGATGGATGCGAGAACGCTGCGTTCATTTGGCGGAGCCCATCTCGAAATCATCACGTGCACTGCTGGAAAACTCACGCCCTGAAATAATACAGACACACATGCACATATATATTATATGTATAGAGAAAATGTCATTGAGAAATTTACGATATTATACATACGAGAAACGAACGCGCGCTTCCATTTTTATACAACGCGGAGAATGGCGCGATCGCATCGATGAGAAACTTTGCGCTCGGGATTTTCCGGAGAGCTCGTTTTATTACGGATTTTTATGTATGCATTTGTGTGTGTGTGTGTGTATATATACCTATGTATCGGAGGTTTTATAAGAAACGAGAAGGAGGCGATTTCAATTTTAAATTTCGTCATATCCTCAAGAGATCTTTACACTTTCGTGAATAAGGAAATATATAGGTACACGTATATATTTGTTTTGCGCGTGACTAATAGTTTGCGGAGTCGGTCTGCCGTCGGCCACCTCGCCCTAGAATTCGTAAATTAAACATCCCGTAGTCAGATATGCCTCTCGAGATAGTATTTTCTTTATATTTCATATTTTATAGTATACGACTTCACGACTTTACTGCGTTACTAATATATATTCTAATTTTAGATTCACACGTTGGATTTAAAAATTTGATGACATTTTTTACTTATAGCAGTCGTTTTTCAAGAGGAAGATACTACATTCATCCGACAGTTGAATGCACCACTCTGTCCTTTCAAAACATTTTCATAATGTACAAGAGTCTCCAAGGAATGATCCTCCAGAGGATAATAATTTGTCTAACATATATATATATTTCACAGACGCATACATTTCAAAGTATATACATATACGAAATAAAAGATAGACTTACTCCACCAAGGCCCTGTACGATCCTCGTGACCATGAAGGCTCCATAGTGAATCTCGGCAGCTGTTGGCATTAGAAGCGACGCCACGACGTTCAGCATCACCGACACGATCATCACCCACTTGGCCGAGACATATTCCGCTACCATACCACCTGGTATCAACGACACGATGTAGCCCCAGAAGTAAGAGCTATGGATGTAACCTTGCAGTTCCGAGTCCCACACGAACGGTCCATCTAGCGTCTTATGTGGTCTCACCTTTTATCGCATACATACACAAACATAGTTATAATGCACTCGCTTTTTATACTCTCTAGTTTTTTTTTTGGCGCGCGATTTGTTTGGAATACAGTATGTAGAGGGTTACTTGTTGCGGTTCACAAGAGAGAGATATACTGTTATGTCCGCAAGCGAGAGTTTTTGCGAAGCGCGCACGTACATATATAGTGTACGTAAGAGCCGAGCGACGCTTATGCAAATGACTGTGTAAAAAGGGGCGAGCTTTTTTTTCGGTGCGCGCGCGAGAGCTTTTAGATTTATGCAGCCGAGCGAAAAGCAAAGAGGACGACTCGCGCAGTATTGAGTAGTAGTATGATGGATGTTGCCGACCCTCTTTTCAGAAGGGCTTATCGCCGCGATATATAGATTTCGTATGCAATTAGGACTGTCTCTTATATACTGTACGTGGAATATATATAGTAATATATATCAGACACGTTTTGCCTCGAGAATAAACTTGCAATATCACGTAAATATAAACCGACGACAATTAGACGACAAATGAAAGTCGAGAAGCTCCGTCTTTGTGTGTATATAGGTATTATATATTATTTTCACAAAAGCGAGGGACGTACTCTGCTCGGAGCGGGGCGCTTAAGTATTTTTATTTCTCGAAAGCTTCGAAAACACGTCGATAACTGCGCGCTTTCCATCGAGCGGAATAAAAATAAAGTAAAACACGTATATGCTATTATAATAACTGTTTTAAAGCGAAATGCTCGACGTTGTATAAACTCTCTCTATCGTGAGCGCGAGTCCTCGCGACATAAATAAAAAATTTTATTATACAGGTGGGTGGCATACTTATAACAGGACGTATTTTGTTTTCAATCGGTGTTAAAAAATAATAAGAATCAAGCGTGTACATACCTCGAGGGTGGCGTTTGGTTTCTTCTCCATCTCCGCGACGGCAGTGCCGTTGACCATCGCAACGATGGCTATGTTGAGGTACGATTTGAACCCGTAGATGATAGCCAGGCCGATCGAGTTCATGATCGCAATGATGTACCTCATGGGTATCATCTTTAAACCTTTTTGAAAAAAAAAAAAAATGTCGAGTCATTAGTGAAGTCTGTATTACATTATATGAATATGCATGAGAATGTCGAGGTTGCGACGTGCTGTCAGCGTCCGCGCGTTATATACGAATAAAACCGCATAATCTCTTTATTGTCAGTGAAATATCAACGAATATGCGTTTATAACATTCCGGGACACATTGTCAGGATAAATTCATTATAAACTCGAGATGAGCGAACTTTCATTAAAATTCGCGTTTGCAGTCTCGACGATGTATGTACCTATATGAAATCGCGCAAAAACATAAATCCTCTCCTATACGCTGCACAAGACACACAAACTATATATCCCTCTGATGCAATTCAATCAGCGTAAAGCGCGCAAGCAACGTTGCTCCTCCTGTAAACAGTAGAAAACCGATAGCGGAAGCTTCCGCAACGCGCGCGCAAGTACAACAGGTTTTGGCGCAACGTGATGTATACCACGTACATACAGTATATATATATAAGCACGCGGGCAACTTGCCAATCGCCATGCATGCACGACACCTTTTCGGGTCTTTGACTTTCAATTCCGTCCTTTTCTCTTTCTCTCTCCCGCAGACGAGATGAGCAACGGGGAAAAAAGTCTCGCGCGCGGCCGAAATAAAAAAAGTCGAGCCCCCACTCCTCTACTATACATGTATATGTATATATTCAAATAAGCATAGCCACGTGCTCTTCCCGCGAGCACCTCGATATTATTTCGAGAACGAGACCATCGGCAGAGCAGCATTTTATACTCATTCTCGCACTGTTTTTTTTTCTGTCTTTCTCGAGACTGCATCGGCGAGCGCTTTACGTTTCTTCTTTTTATTTCCACCCACACTATATATATGTATGTCCGACGACACGTATATGTATAGGTATATAAACGATGCGAAATTGCGTCAACCGCGGCTGCGGCGGTGGTGCATCATGCACAAAGCCAAGCGCCCTATGAACTCGCGGTTCACTGGTTCGACACCGTCGTATTATATATGTGTGTATAACTGATGTAGTTTATGCTATATATATCTATAGCGTGCGCGCTTGTCTTCTTTTTACATCGCTGTCTATATGGCTACGGGCCACCGCTATAATACCGTTGCTGTTATTATGTATAGAAATCGATGTAATACTTTTATAGAGCTGCACATTTATGGTGTGCGCCACGAGGTCGTATATATACATACATACGCTCCCCTTTGATTCGTAAATAATATGTGCAACATAAGTATGTACAAGTACAGCGAAGAGTGTAATACAAGGATAACTTTTGTAATATAGATACAATTTACTAGTGTTTGTCGAGCCGAAAACTCACGAAGGCCTCTCTTATATATTATGCTCGCGAAATTAGCTCGAGGCGGCGATAAAATTTGATTCCCCGCGCGCGGAGCTTTCCTGATGCACACAACTTGCGAGCTGATAGAAGCTCATTGTTTATTCAGCGCGCATTGTTGAACGATAAGTTGGCCGAGAGTTCTCGATGTATATCTGTATATATCGACGCATCGTCGTCTCTTTCAAGTTTTAAGTACACTCGTCTACATATGATGATGATGCGTATATATTACGAAGGAGCTTTTTCCCCGCGAGTAAGTAGGACAGAGGAGACGTTCCAGTATGTGAGATACGCACTGAGAAGAATTCGATTTTCGTTCTATATAGAGAAAGAGTCGCGAGGTATGAAAGTATTCACAAGCGATTACGATATCGAGGAAAAATTTTAGTAATCTCTTACATTCGATTATAAAGAACCTCAAAGCACTCGAAAGAGGTGAGAGCTTTATGTTAAAGTTATTTATATAATACACAGATTCAGTTCCGCGAAAGAAAGTGAAGAAGATTTCTCGTTAAACTCAGCACAGTATTGCGTTATAGTCCAAGGGTAATTGCGTGGAATGATAGCGAGTGATGCAAGTCTGGTAATGTTCGGCCGGACTCGTGATTATACGCGTTTATTCGCGAAACACGAATTTCCAGAAAGCCCGTTACGCTAATGAGATAATCGCGCAGTATATAACTATAGCTATATATACGACTCAAGTTTCATCGAAACGAAAGCGGCTACTCCGCGAACTTCACTATTAACATTTGCATTCGTTTGTATAATACATTATATCCGAGAGAGATCGTTACAAAAGAGCTTTCCTTATCTGAAACAAATGCGCGTGGAAAATCGCTTTGTTGTGTGCACTATAGTGTATAGCATTTTAGTCTAGAGTATATCTGAATTTGGAGTTGTATATATATACACAAAAACTTATCGCGCGAAGCTTGCGGGCTAAACTTTACACATACATGCACAACACACAAAGCTTATATTATATTTATAAAGTTAAGGACGCGTGCAAGTAGGTTAATTATCCGGCGGAAGAGAACCCTCGCGCGCGCAGATGATGCTTTGTTCGAAGGATGAAAAAAAAAAAAACACGATAGATATCCCATTTCCCACGACAAAGAAGCGTCTATATAGCTACACTCTCCCCCATATATATCCCTTGGAATAATTCAATTCACGAAGCTTATAATGGCGAGCGCGCGAAACTCATCTAGCCAATATCAAGAAGGCCCATAACTCATCTCTCCGGCGAACTTTGCCTTCGGGGTATATAACATGTCGTATATATAGTAGCGAGTAGTAGGAGAGCACGTGTGTGCGATGGGATCGACGCCAAATCGAATAACTACACCTTGTATAATTACCGGATTTATCGTCCGGACCAATTTCCATCAAGCGACAACGGTAATTTGGCTAGTTTAGAGAGTTAGGTACATATATATATATGTATATGCAGATTTATGGCTGTTTTTCGTCGCTCTCTCTCTCTACGGGGTCCCCTCTTTTATAAGATATTCACGAGCTTCTGAATCTTTGACGAATCTCGCGCAGAGCGAGCTGTACTTTTCCGCTTTTCTTCGTTTATACTCCCATATAGGGACATGTGGGTAGAACAAGAAGAAGAAGCCTAACAGTATAACTCCGTAGGGCGTGCGGACAAAAGGAATACCGTCGCTTGATATAATAGGCGGAAGGCGCCGGGTATAAAAGCGTAGCGTCACCGCTTTCGGCGCGAAAAAAAAAAGCGCGTGTGTGTGTGTATGTATACGGAAGGGCGAAAATCGATAAGCAAGAGAGAGTCGACGACGATGGATGGATGGATGCTGCGGAGACAGATGTACATGGCTTTTTCCACACAATCTGACGATTGATCTGCGAGAGAGAGAGAGAGAGAACAGCCGGCGGAGAGGAGACTCCAAGGTCGTCACGGATGGCCCAAGGTGACCTTCGCCGAACGAGATTATCGCTCCCGCAGGGGATCTCACTCTCTCTCGTTTGCTATACACATATCCTATAAGTATACTATCTCTCTTTGAAACTTACGCGAGAAAAAAAAGCGCGCGCGCGCGCGCGGGGTATATCGCGTGAGCGCGTTATTTTGATTTCGCGAGTGAAAGTTGTGTGAGCTTTTCGCCGGGTCTGACGAAATCCAACACGTGACTCTGTGTATAATAGGTACATACATACGTGTATATAGAGGAGAGCTTTACTATACTATTATAAAATCCGTGCAGAGGCGCTCTCACGCGAGATGCAATCGCTCAAAGTACTCTCCCTCGAGTGTAGCAATAATCGACTGCATTTATAGACTCCCGGCAAGAACGAAGAAGAAGAAGAAGAAAAAAAAAGAAAAAGCTCGTATACCTCGTCGTGCCTCCTCGGCAGTGGCCATGGCGAGTTATCCTCAGTCTGCTGCTGCTGCAACTGCAGTAGTTGTATATCAGCTGAGCTTTGTCCTCAGCGGTTTCGGTATCGTCCCGATAATGTTGATGATGATACTCCTCGAAAGAGCCAAAGCCGACTGAGCGTCGACCGATGGCTCCACCGGCCTCCCAACTGTCGCCGCCGTCCAGGAGGAGCCGTCGTCGCCGCGCAGACACCCGTGACTCATTCACCGCCACTCACTTCCCTCTCTCTCTCTCTTCTTCTCTTGATCTTTAGTTAAATCAACTATATATCTCTATATACGTATATACGTCCCTCTCTCTCTCTCTAAGTATAGCAGCGCTTCTCAGAATCAACCCCCAAACAAGAGTAACTCGTCGGTCCGACCAAACATGACCCTTTACTACTTGCTCTTTCTCTCGTCTAGTATGTGTGTGTACATATAAATGCGTGCGTACGAGCTCGACGCCGCTCTCGGACTAGTAGCTATGAAAGCGCGGCGCGCGCGCGGTGGTGCTGGCAGCCCCTCCCCTCAACGATAGCTGCGCTGTGCGCTGTGCCGATGTCCTATCCACGGACTGCACGCCGGGCGAGCTCTCGCTCTCTCTCTCTCTCTCTGCCACCGCCGCCGACGAGAGGAGAGAGTATATACATGCGCGGCGTACCTGTTGTGCGTGGCAACGCGCGCGCAATATCGGCATCGATCTTGTACTTATAGATATATGTATATACTCGCTAAAGCTCGACACCCTGTATGCGATGCTTATGGCGTCCCCTCTCTCTCGCTCTCTTTCTGGGTTACCGAGGTGTTATAGAGGGGGTGGATTTTTTAGACTTTGCCTCGGGGGTTGGAATTTTTTTATTTCAGATTTATATATATGGCAGTACACCCTTGCAGGAGGGTTGGATGGAAACTTCTTTTTTTTCTCCTCGGTTTTTGTTTGAACTCGAGAGTATCTTCGAAACCCGATCCTGTATAGTATATGGACTCGTGAAGTTACTGTCCATCTCCGCTCGTGTAGCCATTAACATGTCAATAATGATCAGACTCTAGCTACAATATAATAGCTCTGAGAAATAAAAGAGATACCTATCCGCTCGAATTCAATTCCCATAGCTCGCTCATACAATAATTCCAAATTCACCGGAATATAACCGTAAAGTACGGACACATCGCCATAGTTGAATCATTAATGGAAATACAGAGAGCTGCGCGTGTAATTGCATCAGTTTTACAAGCCACCCCCATATACAACATCGCGTGTTCCCAAATCGTCGAGACGCACTGTGTACAAAGATATTATAAGGGGCCAGGCAAACGACCTGACGAAAAAGCCGGAAATTCACCGGACACGCGGGAAAATGCATATATACATCAGGCACACAGACGAAAGCTCGATATGGGGTGGGGCAGTATATGGCAGCGCACAACCCCGTACATATACTACACAGGAGAGACTCGTCTGTGTCTTGTCCCTCTCTTGCGCGCGCGCTCTTTCCATCGATTCTGCTCAGAGAGAGAACTGGATGTAGAGCAGCGCTGCGCGTCTATACAGTCCCTGCGTTCTGTTGTTATTATATACGACTGTCGCCGAGCTGTTCTATACCTTGTCGTACATAGCTGTATATATACATTTCTATATACAGCTATACATGTAGTACACAAGGGGTGAGTTTATGGCTTTTCACCGCGGATCATCCTTGCGATGTGTGTACGGAATAGCATGACGCGGAAGCTGCATATAAATCATCATCGGCATCCGATAGACGACGAGCCTCGGATATATCGCGAGCTCTCGATGTCATATAGAATCTATATCGCCGTTCAGAGAGAATTTCCCCCCTCTGATCTATGTATATACACACACACAATCGGTGTGAATGCATCGGAGCATTTTCGGGGGCGGCGTCTATCGAATTTGAGGCAGCTATTGTGTGTGGAGGAGCAAAAATGTAAATTTTTATGCAATAGCTGCGGAGAAGCGTGATTTACAGACGCGCAGGGATGTGTCTCGATGCGAGCGAGTGATAAGTTTTCATTTTACACCGGGGAATCGCGCTTTGTCTTATCGCGTAAATTATAGTTTTTCGCACGCATACACGCTGATTGCGCCGACTATAATTGCGACTCGCTCGCGCTCTTTTTTTTAGATTCCATTGTTGTACAGGAAAAATTGTTCGTATATGTATACAATTTCGATAGAAGTCTGGAGCAGAGAAAAAGCGCGCGGTGACAAATTTTCGTTCGAAACAATATAAACAACGTAAAATTTCATTAAAAGTTGCCGCACGTGTGTATGGTCGTACCTAGCGTTCAACACACGAGCAGCAGAAGCAATAACAGCAGTTATATCGAGGACATTTCCAGATAATAACTCTCAGTCCGGTGTAATACTGCAGCTACATTATTACTTTATTCCATTGTCGCGACCCTGGTTATATACATCGATGCTAACTTATACTGGATATATCGCGTTATTCATACACATCGCATGCAGAAAAGCGAGTTATCATACAATTCGCCTGCATTTTAATTATTTCGCCCTGCATCTCCCGGAGAGATTGCGCTGGGAATCTCTAATCTCGTTCCGGCTTTTAATGCTATGATGTAGCTCTTCCTCTCTCCTCTCTCGTGCTTGTACGCTCTCTGCAATAATTGAAAAGAATTGCTTGCTCGCGACATCGCGTCTCTCACTCGTAGTTAAATTATCTATACGCGCGAGTCGAGAGAGAGAGAGAGAGAGAGAGAGAGAGAGAGAGAGAGAGAGAGAGACTACGTCACGTAGCTCGATAATCGATATTCGGGCGCCTGGGGATACTGATGCACCTGAAGAATTGATGGAGACTGCAATTAAAATTGGAAACCTGCAGCCTGTTGATCGATTGTCTTGATAATATATATGCTACTCGTCATCAGCTTTGTAATATAGTTTCGTCATTTTGTTTGCTCTTTTTATGCGGAGGCGTTTTGTTTGCTTCAGAGAATTGCTGAAATCTGCTTTGTGTATATTTGACGTTGTTAGATCAAGTTTACGTGGGCTGATAAACTTTTTCTGCAAAGATTGTTTGCTTGTAGTGTATTATGACGAAATGCTACTGGTGGTGCTGCTGCACGAGATTTCATATGCTAATGCTGTGTATTTCGTCGGAAGCCTGATGCAACGAGCGAACCAATTTGGTGAAAGTCAATGTAATTGCTCGTTGCGAACTGATAATTGAAAAAAAGCGTATATTAGTAAAGTTTCGCTAATGGAATTGCTGTACTGCAAAATTTTTAATTTTCAAACTTTTGATATATATATGTCATCATATTACAGCTGATAACTATTGGCTATTGTACTGTAATAGTAGCTAATTTGTTGTTCAGTAATTTAAATAAATGTAGCTATTATAAGCAATGATTGTTTACCAAACATCGATTTTTTGATTGTACGAAATTTCCCGGGCACTTATAGACGAACTTTTGTGAAATTGCATAAGCCCCCTCTCGTGCCTGGCGTCTGGTTCGCGGTTCGACTTTGCGTCACTTTGAATCACTCGGAGCAACAGTAGACTGAAAATAGCGAGAGCATCCACCGTTTTTAACTTTATGAAATGTTTGACCTTCGTTCTAATTAAACAGAGGAAAAGGGGCTAAAAAGTTGCTGTTCCATTTATCATGTATATACATATATATATCAGAGGCGATTTATCATTTATCGCTGCTCAATAGAATATTTATTCATGCAACTTAGAATAGGTGCAATTCGATAAATCAATAGCAATAAAAGTGCATGCTTGCATGTATATACGATTGTTCGTTATCTAAATGAATTTTTCATCAAAGGTATATACTCTCTTGAAACAGAGAAAGAGCATTAAAATTCATTATACTTCCTTGACTTTTAAAGAGGAATGTAAAAATTATGTAAATATCGGTCTGAATTTTCTCCAGTTTTAACAAAAGCCTTCAGACGTAATGAAAATAAAACAGCTTTTCGAGATAATCTCTCGGATACATAAATTTTGAGAGAGAGAGAGAGAGAACTCGAGGGATTCAAACTACGATATTGCGGACTATATTTAGAAGCAGACCGCGGTGGGTATGCGTGCTCGAGATCTGTGTGTGACCACATAAAAATTAACAACTCCACGTATGACGAATGACGCCGTAATATGCTGAAATGTATACATAATGAAACGTAATAGTTGACGAAATCTAAAGATTCATCAGATAATTTTGATTCGTGTACTTACTATATTGCATACAAATTCATGTGTGTTTATAAAAAAAAAAGAATAAACGCGTATTCCAATTTATTTTTCTACTATCGTGGATATAACCCAATCAGTTTGTTAGCGTTCGAGTTTGACGTTTGAAAATTATAACCAAGTTTTTGGCACAAAATAGGCGTGTGATAAGTAAAATTATAAATGTGTCGAGAAATAGTAATCAGTCGGCGTTTGTGCATCGACGCGAGATGAGCGTTGGCGCAGAAATAGGAAATCATTATGTGCGAGAGATTTACGCCTGGCTCGACGAGATACCGCTCTCGAGACCAAAGCGGAATGTGGCTCGGGATTTCTCGGATGGAGGTAAATTTGAATCGGGGTTATTATTATTGATTAGCTCGTTATAGAAATGATAAACCTACGCACGGATAATCTGCTTTTTTTTTAAACTATAATTAGTTTTGATGGCTGAGCTGCTAAAGAGATATTATCCACGACACGTTGACGTTCTAAACTACGTTCCCGGCTGTAGTATAGCTAAGAAAATCGATAACTGGTGCACGCTGAACAGAAAAGTTTTTCCAAAACTCAACCTGAAACTCAGCAAGGAAACAATAAATAAAGTAGCTCAGTCGCAGCCTGGAGCAATAGAAAAAGTTTTGTCTGAAGTTCGTTCCAAGATTATAAAAGATTGCAATGCTGATAGGAACTCCTTGTTCAAGGGTTGCGAAGAAACTGGTGTGGATGGTGAGCATTTAATGAAGCTTGATTAATTTTTCATGCGAATAAAGCGACGAATTAAAGTAACGAATTTAAATGTTTATCAGAATTGTTGAAGAATGCCACAAATCCTGAAGATTCACTAAATCAAACAGTGCCTAAAAAGGTATTTCTCAAGGTAAAAAAAGAATTAGAAGAGAAGACACAAGCTATTCACATACTTTTGAAAAAAGTTGAACATTTAGAGAGTATGCTTAGATTCAAAGAACAGAGGATCGAAGACTTGGCATCTCAAATTCAGTCGTATACTCAAAAAACTTGACGTTACCTGAGGTAGACAGTGAAAATGTACATAAAAATAAACTACAGATGCTTAGTAAATTATTCTCTTATATTTAATTCTTATCTCAAGTAAACATAGCTTTTCTAAAAATGGATTTAGATGAAAATTTTACATACATTATAATGTAGCAGTACATTATATGTCAGCCCTATATCGCTGCCCTCATACTTGGAGGTGAAACAAGTATCACTCCGTCACCTCTGACAAACAGCATAGGAATGGTTCTCTTTGTGGTTCGATAGACTTCTTCATAGGTCTCTTCGTCGATCTCAATAGTAGTCACAGTCTCCTCCACTTCCCCCAGGACCATGTTCAAGTGCTGATCATAGGCCTGTAAACAATGGTGTTTCCTCATACACTGTTTTGGAGCATTAAAGACAATGAGATATACTTACATGGAGGCGACCACGAAGTTCCCTCTCGTTCCTCATCTTCACGTAAATCCTCTCGTCTAAGCTTAGCCTGATCAAATCCAGCGGCTCCTTGACATTGATTGCCGGCACCTGATTGCGTTTAAGGTTAGAATAAATATTCGAAGACTGTGCAAGACGTTCTCTGTTAAAAGAAATTATGCTTTACCTGTTCAGCATCATCTGCCATGATGAGTCTTTGGAGGAATACTAATCTATTTTCACAAATTTATTGTTTTCTAACTTGGAGATATTCGATTCGTTTTATTCATTGACGCACATCGTTTGTGTATTATCATAAGACCACAATAGTGCGGGAGATGCGTATAGTTGGGGGTTGCGGGTACACATGGCGCCGCACAGTGTTTCAAGCGTATAATCTTGCAAAAAACCAATAATAGAGATTAATTTATAAAATGCATGAAAACGTAACGGTTTAATTAAACGAATTCAAAAATCATTTCACAGACAATTACAGCTGAAGAAAATCAACAAATTCCCGATAAAAATCCAAAAGAAAGAAGTCACCTCAGCGGGTAAAAAACGACCTCAATAAGCAAACTCCCTACCCTACCGATGCTCGAAACTCGCGGAGCGCTACGATCGCGTCCAGTAGAAACAGAGAGAGAGAGTACAAAAAGTGCACCGGCCGGAAAATCCAGCGTCGGAGGTCGGTCTACATCGCTCCAGTAGTTCCATGGGCGGCACAACCTACCATATCTCGCATCCACTCTCCCGAACTCGCGGAGCTTATAGCGCAGCAGCACAACCATCAGCCGCAGCCTACTACTCCACACAGACAGAGAAGGAGCGAGTCTCGCGACGACTGCGGCAGCCGCGAGCCAGCAGCAGCGTAAACGCCATTTTAACTGCGCGCCGTGTGTGTGTTGTGCCGAGATAGAGATAATAGCAACTCTCTAGCTCGTCTCCCCGAGTGTTGTCTAAGTGATCAGGGCTCCGGTGTGCGGTGAGCCTCGTCTCCGTCGTGTAGCAGCTGTGACCTCGGGAACTGTGAGACAAGTACAATATAGCCGCAAGGCGAATAGGTGGCTCGGAGAGACCCGGCTGGGAAGACGCGGCCCAGCTCGTCGTCGTGTCTCTCTCCTACACACACATACTCAAGGATCTCCGGCTGTGCGAAGGATAATACAAGAGTTATTATGCCAGGGCTGGTGCTGCCTAGGGCTGCGGCACCGGGCAACATGGTGAGTACTGGCTCTCTCTCGACATAACACACTGCAACATACATTGTATAGCCGCGATTCACACGTATGCATACCTATATAGCTGCGACTCCGATCTGGAATCATGTCTCCTCTTCGCTGGAGAGACCTCCGGGAAGTTCCTATATAAGCGTGGTTTCTTTTTTTTTGTTCGTCGAGGGGGAGACATAGTCCAGCTCTATTCCCAGGCGGGCGACTCTTTCTCTCTTGCTCCCGTTGGCTGTATGCTGTCTATATATTGTAGACCTCTCGCTCGCACTCGCGCGGGGATCCTTGGAAGAGGGCAGGGCCGTACACTCGCGACGGCGACGAGCGCAAGATATATGTATAAGTATATAGAGAACGACTCGTGGGCGCCGGCTACGCGGGGGGTTGTTTAGTGAGACAATAGAGTCTTGAGACTGAAAGTGAAAAAAATGTATATAGGAAGTGTCTTGTCAGGTGGATGGTAATTGGATGTTTATGTCTACGGGGCTTTGTGATCGATATTGTTGTAGATTGTTGTGCCGTGATGTGAAGCTATAAATAATATACCTCAAGGGACTACGCTATGACTAGACTCCATAGATAGAACGTATATTTTATCTGGAATAAACTCGGTAGTGTGTGTATATATAGGTGAAAGCATCGCTGTGTGTGATGTTTTTATCAAACATTTTCAAGCGAATATCACTGAATCATACCTAATACAAATAATTTGAGGAACAATCATTGCTGTACTTGAACGTCCATCTAAGCGCGATAGGTCCGAGAGTGGACTATATTGTATAATATATATTTTCACTCAAGAGGATAATTAGCCGAGTGATTAGGTTCGACGGTTCTGAGCCCCTTTCGCACTGAGCCCAGTGACGCACACGTGCGTCATCGACTGGAGGAGTCTCGGATTTACTAAGTAGATTGTTAAATCATCAAAATTACTGCCCGACCGGATTCCAGCGTGATTTTCGTTAACACAGGTTACATTAACTCGGAAAGTTAGAGCTTCAGTCGTGCGGGAGTGTATATATAGCGTAAACAGAGACTGCAGGACACTTTAACGAGTTCTCTTGCGCAAAAGCCGTTAGCTGTACACATTCGAGCGATTGTTGTTGTAGTGCTCTAGTCGCGGCGCTTCGTGTGTAATTGCCGTAATTGCTTCTTTTTTTTCTGCCGTCGACGCTGCTATCGATTCGCCAAGACACAAAAACCGGCTCAGCACACTTGCGTTTCTCGTTATTCACTTTGTGCGCGCGGAAAAATACCTCTCGCTATATATGCTTCCTCCTTTCATCCCTCTCGACGGGGGTTTTTTTTCGCGGCGAGAAAAAAAAACGGGGTGAATGTGATGTCTACGTGTATGTAGCTAAGTCATCGAGGCGAGCAAGTGTTTTTAGGTATAAAGTGAAAGAGAGGCGTCTTATATACCTATAGAGATAGAGAGAGAAAAAAGTGTCGCGTAATGTGAGTTGAATCGATGCGAGATAAGGGCGGCACCGGCACCACCACCGCTTTTGCGATAAGAGAGACAATATCGAGAGAAAAGTTTGAGACCCAAGCTGCGGTATTGTTTTCGCTCGTGAAAGTCTTTTGACAAGCCGTCGTTATAAATCATCGGTTGAGAATAGCTCGAAATCTAAATATTGCCCTCCACGCAATAGAAACACAACAAAAAATTCATCGCACACAACAAAGTGCGTGAAAAGAATATAATAGACGAACGTCACGCAAGAATGACAGTCCACTTTTTTTGAATGTAGGTATACGCGTCTCGTGCAGCTTTCACTCCAAAAGTCGAGAAAAAAAAAGATGCGTCTCTCTCTCTCTCTCACACACATATGACAGACCCACACCTCGGCGGGAGATTACAAAATCCATAAGCGCGAGACACGAATCCCACGGCTGAACCTAACCTCAACGCGTATATAGGTATTGTATATATCTCATACGGGGGAAATACTACGTTGGCTACTGCTGCTGCGTAAGACATATGAATCCGTGAACGCATAGGGCAGAGCTGTGTGTGTGTGTGTGTGTGTGTGTGTGTATGTGTCCCTGAAAAAGAAAGATGTGACGGAGCGAGATGATGGTCAACGATTCGCACGGAATCCCGGGCGATAAATCGAGATATGCCCCGCCCACGTATATAAAAGAGTCCTGCGACGTTTTGCTTGTGGATTTTCTTTTTTTGTCGTGTGGGCGTTCATTTTGGAGCAACTGCTTATACGATGTTTACGAATAGCTCGTTACTGTAATTGCTGATGATAATTCTCATGGCCATCTCATTTGACATACTCCAATTCTTATAACTCGATTTCGTCTCTGTTCTTCCAAAGCTTTCAGTCTAAATTAAAAAAAAAAACAGCAACAAAACAAGCTTCCTCGACATCTCACTAACTCGCAGCAGTGGCATCATCAGCAGGATCCATCAAAGGTCCCTCTCTCACCTCCGAAATTTTTCGCTCCAAGAAATCCCGAGATTTACTTATCACGCTCGATGCCTCTCTCCGACTACTACGTTATATTACACCATAGCACCGCGAGAGAGTATCAACTATGCGCGTCGGTTCGTTGGTAAGGCCAATTAGGCCAGGCGGCGCGCGGCACGTTGACTCCGCGGCGGCGGCGGCGGCGGCGGCGTCTCGAGATCAACGAGCATGCAAGAGAGCCAAGAGAGAGAGAGAAAGAGAGAAGGGAAGAGGAAGAGCCTCGGGGCAAGTTCCTTCCACACTAACCAACTTGCGCTCTGCTATGCTGCTCTATGAAACACGTACACCTCGTTGCCGCCGCTGCTGCTCTCCCTTCACATGATGCTGTAGGTGTATATGGAATGTATAGGGGGGTACATGTGCCAATTTCGGAGCTTTTTCGGAAGTGTCCCGCTAATCTTTTAGTTCGTGTCTGTGTGATATGTAAAACGTGACTAATAGGAAGATCCTCTAATTGATTCATCATCAGCTTATCGTAGACAAGCGGTTTAAAGAACCACCTCATAAACATCGAGTTCATTAAAAACACTTATCGAGCCTATCTCTCTGAAATACCAACATTCAGTATACTCTCTCCGTAACCCCCGCACGCTCATAAAACTGTCAAGCACCGTAAACACACTACGACAGAATATATACGTATAGTCAGCCACCCACAGCATCAGAGCTATACCATCGGCGCTCATATATGCAGATATACATCCCGTCCATCAGGCCAAAGGGTCGCTCTCTTTCTCTGATGTACACACAGCACACACAATCGACCGGTCCCCTCTCGGTACACGCTAAATTGGCAGCAATTTCCTCGGCCTCTCTGAGAGACCTGTGAACAACCTGAAAATTGTCCAGTTATCACCCGCATTCCGAGCTTATCGGTGAAACCGCCCAATCTTTGGATTTTCTTTTCTCTTCCGGTGCGTCTACATTATTCTCTCTCTATACAATACTCCGACGACGATGCATATAGTAGGTGGATAAGTTGTGTGGAGAGATAGACGGAGCGGCGCGTTTCCGTTCGCTGCTGTGTGTGCGTCATCGTTCGGTTGTGGAGAGGAGGTTCTGTCGGTGCGTGCAAGCACGCGATGTCGCTCTGATCATATTATACTCGCCTTTTTCGATCAGACCCAACGAATGATTCTTTTGTTCCGCTCACAGCCGTGTGTGTGTATTGATTTTGGGATAACGTTGTCTTGATTTTTCTTGTCAGACTTCAAGCAGGAAATTATCGGCTTTGTAACCTGCTTAAGAGTATTTATTTCCTATATATCAGCACAGCCGAATCCTTATAATACAAGCTGTCGATTTACAGTTAGGTATGTTGCCGGTTTTATTGCGCAAAAATCTTAATACAAAGCAATCCGCACAACGCAGTAGTCGTAAAGAAGTAGAATTTCTCCGAAACGCATTACACCACACAGCTTCTGTGGGCAAGCCTATACTGCAGACATGCAAAAACAATATATCTATCTGCATAGCTATTAAAATCATTAGACGAAAAAGAAAAAAAAACGACCGCAGCTATAAACATTCCTCAACGGCAGTAGCAGCGCAACAACTCCATACACACACTCGTCATAATCATACAGCAAGAGCAAAGATCGGCTTCAATAAATTTGCCCGCCAAATAAATTTTCTCTCTTCTTCTTCTTCTTCTTCTTCAAGCCAATATCGACGACTTATAAAGAAGCGCCGCGTATACGTCAAAGAACGTCGAGTAGGAAAAATAATGTTCAGCACGCTCCGTTCATCCAGGAAATCGGTGCGCTTGCTCTCTCTCTCTCTCTCTCGCAACAAATCGAAAGATTCCGTACTGCTATACAGCGGCTTATAGCAAGATCGTCCGTTATATATACCCGGACGTAACTACTAGCAGGCGTTGCTGCTTCTACAAAAAGTGCTAATCGAGCGCAAAAAGGCCGGAGGAATCGACGGTGCTTTGAAGTATAGCTGCAGGTTTTCATCGATCTTTTTTCTCTTTCTCGGTGATGAACACGAGAGCAATTTCCTCGCTCGAATCTACTATTATATCGTCGCGATTCATACAAGATTAATATATCGAGAGGACAACTGTCGATTCCTGCATCCGGTTGACAACTCTTTCAAGATCCCAATGCTTCATCATCATCATCATCATCATCATCATCATCATCATCAGATGAGAGTCACTGAGCACTGCGCACAAGATCGTTGCGTAAGAACGCACGTGCGCGAATGTTTGCTTGCGAAGAGAGAGGCGTCGAGTCCTGTATATATATATATACACCTTGGCTCCTTTACCTCTTACTCCGCGTGATTCGCTAACACAATGCGCGGATAAACGTATATGTGTGTGTGAGAATAGGCGCGATTCCGCGAAAGCCTCTCAGCTCCTTTTCCCGCGGCCGTATAATTTCACTGCTGGAGCATGGAAAATGGGTATAGTATATACGTTTTACTTGTGCGCAGGTTCTTTCCTACAGGCAGAGAGTCTTTGTCGACGTCTGGAGCACGTTCTATATGTGCAAAGCATTGTGATGAGGTATACGGTAGTGAAGTTCTTACTACTGCTCTTGCTTCTATACTGCTTCTGGAAGTTGTAGCTTTGAAGTCGCGGTGCATGCAGTTGTTACGCTCGTGACTTCTTTGCTGTCAGTAGGATGAGAAATGCTGTTTGGCACACGAGGCTTTGACACAGAAGTGAGACACGTTAGAAGTGCTCGGATTTGATTTGGAGTTGGAATTAATGTACACGTGAACTGTTGGATAAGTTGTATAATTTAAAACTTTGATTTTAAGTAAATTGAAGATGATTACTGCAGAGATATATGCAGCAAAAAAAGTGTTAGTTTAATCATATTTTGCTGCACTTGGTCGTATTCATAGCGATGATAACATCATTCTCATATTTTTACTACATACTCGATAGAAGAAACATTATTGGTACACGAGTATTATTAGAATTTCCGAAATGACGCAATGCAGCGAATCACACATGCGAAGTTATAATGCTTTCGCATTCCTCGTCTCATTATCCTTATTGCTCTTGATGATTATGCGTCCAGTGCTTTGTTATGCTCACTGCCGGCCAAGATGTAAATGGTTCGAGAGAAGCATCACTTTTACCCTACAAAACTGACCATATCATTGAATAACAAAAAGTAATCTTCTCTAGATTGAAATTGGCAAAGATAAAATTCATCCTCTAATTCAATGTTCTATTGAACACACGATAAATTTAAATCCTTGTGCCAGATGGCTCTGATAAAGACTAGGTCATCCTCTCTTGTCTCTATATTTCGCTTCCAGATGTTCCGATATAGAATAATCCACCTATAACCGGAAGCATCGATCCACCACTGTGGGCAGGAAAAAAACTAGTCCATTAGCTGTCCTTTATTGAACATTTCTATTCGCAGGAATAAAAGAGGAAACAGCAGTAATTTCCTCTCGAACGAGTTAAAAATGCAAAGATCTCATCAAGCTTCCTCTATAGTATACTCGTATAACATCGTTGCAGTATGTGTATCTATCTCCTCACCTGCATTGACGTCAACCTCCTGCATAATGTACTGCATACATTGCCAAGGAGAGAGAGAGTGAGCAAAAAAAAATGGAAGAAAATAATGCGATGAAAAGTTGGCGCTTTAGAGTTGCAGAGCAGGGTATATCTAGCTGGAGCCGTTCCAGCAGTAGCTGCCGCGACGTTTCAATGCGAAAAAGATTACATGGCCAAGCTTTTTATTTTCTCAAAAAAAGTAGTGCGCTCGTTTTCGCTTTGTGTATTTGCACTGGAAGCGCAGCGGCGAAGCTTGCTTTTTTGATTAAAAAAATTATCGCGATTCGCCGCGTTTGCTGCGTATTGCGTGTAGAGCGAGAGACCGATACTGCAATCTCTGTGGTTTATATTCTTTTGAGAGCTATCTAGTATATAGTTTCTTTTTTTAATGAAAAAGAATTTCTTTTCAGAATGTCAAAGCGATACATGACAGACGGTGTAATTATTTTTTTTCATCGCTCTAATTAATCCGGAAATCTATGCAACATTTTTGCAGTCGTATCGAAGGCTAATTATACGTCTAGCTCTGATGCAACTGCTGTTTGTTTGACTGCTGTGTAAAATTTAATCAATAATGCAGACAAACAGTAAACAAGCTTTTGCGCCGAGGCAGGCACTGATTGAATTTCCAATGGCGAGAGATTGCGGACATTTAGAAATCGCATTGGTTCTATCGCTTTTCACTCGAACGTGACTGGAACGTCGCGCCTCTTTTTCACTACACTAAACTCTCGTTTAGACGGCAATTTTCTCGGCAGAGTTTGCATAGCCGTTCCAACCGGTTGGGATATCAAGTGACTTTCCAGAAAAGCCGCAAGAACATCTATTTAGATATAAAATATAATCGCAACGACTCACACAGCCCATCATCGTTCCTGCAGTTGTCCTCAATTTTCGATCAATTAATTCGCTTTTACGCATAGTTAGGGGTGCGGCCCTGAATTTCAAGAAGTTTTATTTTGTTCCTCATGCAGTGACCTACCATTTGAGCCCTTGAACGTTTA